>VYZR01121204.1:0-37465 GCA_013400675.1 Oxylabes madagascariensis
AACACTTCCAGGGATGGGAAGTGACCTGATAAGCTTCAGAAGTGATAATTTTGACTTGTCCCTACAGAGAAACCCAGGTTTCCCTCCTTGCTGCTGAAGGCCAGGCACTGGTGTGTGTATGTGATCTGTCCTCAGCCAGCCTGGGCAGAGGGGACTCTGGAAGATGTTACCTATGGTAGCTTCTCAGAGGCTTTTTCTTCAGATATGGTGAGGGTCACTTGGAGTTCAGAAAGGCATGAGCCCCTTCAGATCCCATATTATCCTTGTAGGAGACCTGAAGGAGAGCACACCAAGTGCTGCAGTGGTTTTACATCTCTGCCCATCACCCCAGGACTTCTGCCTTCCAGCAGAAATCTCATCCCGTGGGATGCACCTGGAGGATCACCCTGGCATAGCAGGAGTAAGAGCCTTGCAACAGCTTGAAACCATGCGTAGCTTTTGATGTGTGAGTGGGGAATTGCAAAAAAGTCTCCCAAATAAACCCATTGCTCTGCTTTGATGTGGCAGGGCTCAGGAGCAGATTTAAATATCTCTCTGTGATTCCCAGGCCACCTCTATTCTGCACACAAAGAAATGTTTAACCTTGCAGGGAATTATGTATCACACTGCAGTTTGCTGATGCATAAAAATTAACTATTTTTTGCATAGGAATATAGCAGCTATGCTATTTAATAATTTAGTATAAGTATCCAAATATCAGTTTTTCCTCCTACTATTTATTTTATTGTATTTTTCATTGTTTGTAGTAATTCCTGTCCATAATAATTATTTTTAGGGCACTGCAGGAGGCAGGTTCTGCACTCTTTTAGCAAGGTCTCCTTGTAAGAATTTTGCCTTAAATGCAAGGAGGAAGTTTTGAAGTGAGGATTTACAGCTTTGGGATGGTTGAAGCACAGAGTGATCTCGTATTAACAACAAGCTGTGCTGTCTTTGTGTTTCATTTTCACTTTAGATCAAATATTTAGAGAGGATGCTAGTAGCTCATGGGCTTTGACAGGGATTTGGTAGAGGAAAGTTTGCTGATGTTTTTTAAATCACAAAATGATTAAGGTTGGAAAAGTCCTCTAAAATCAGAGTGCCCTTGGAGTCTATTACTGTGTCCCCAAGTGTTACACCTTCAAGTCTTTTAAATACCTTCACAGATAGTGATCCCACCACTTTCCTGGACAGTCAGTTCCAATGCTTCACCACCCTTTCAGTAAAGAAATTTTTCCAAATATCCAGTCTGTGCAACGTGTTTCAGAAAGGTGGCTGAAGAAGGGGTCTGCAACAAGGCTGCCTGGGCAATAAACAGAAATTTGGGGGATCAAGTGGTAGAGAGCAAAGGTTGATGATGTTGCAACCACTTCTCTCTGCACAATCGCCTCTGAAACAGAAATAATAATTTTGTATAGCTGTGTCTACAATGTCACGTGTTACACCTAGGAGTTCAAATAAAAAAAGAAGGTGGGATGTGTGGGGAGGGGAGACACTGAAGGCACTTTAAGAGGAAGGAAGTGGATATTCAGGATGGCAGAGAGGGGATGAGACTGAGTAGCAATGGAGAGAGCAAAGCAGGTGTTTGGATATGTGGAGAACCAAAGCCTTTGGGAGAGAGAATGAGGCTGTTTGGGTCAGGAGGCTGCAAGCTCTGCACAGGAACCTGCTCCTTTGCTGTGCTGGCCTGTGCCTGTGGAACCCACAGGGCAGAGACTTTAAATGAGTAAATAAATCAAAGGTGCTAAAAAGCTATGGTTGTTCAAAGTCAGTCATCCATTTAATAGCACCCAATATAAAAAGGCAGTCTCAGGTCAAGTAAGATGAAAAATAACTGAGAGGCAGTGGCAGATGTATGTCTGGAGCTAAGCTGGGTCTGCTGATGGCTGCCATAGCTTGGAAACAGAGATTTCCTGATGGGGGAAAGTGAGGGAATAGGGGTGAAGGTGTGTCCCCAGTCCCTTCAGCAGCCACTAGAACAGCAGTGTGTTATCAGCATTATTCTCATACTACATCCAGAGCACAGCACTGTGCCAGCCTCTAGGAAGAAAATTAACTCTGTCCTAACCAAAACCAGGACACTCTATTTATTTATTTAATACTGTATATTTATGGTATATAGCCCAGAGGTCTGCTTTGTGCTACGACCCTGACCCTGGTGCACAGCCACCCAGGGTGCCTCCCCTCCTGCCCCTCTTGGCTGCCCAGGCTGGAGCCCAAGGAGCCCCATGAGAATTCCCATATTGCCTCTCAAAATGAATTCTTCTCCAGGCGGTTGCTTGCTGCAAGCTCTGGTTTCCTTTCCTGTGTGTTTTCCCACTGCTCTGCCCTAAGCCATGTTCATGTACACAGGGTCCCAGGGCTCAGATCACCTGCAGTTTCCATAAATTACTACGGAGCTGCAGCACGTGGAGGGGCTGACTCAGTGCCTCCCTTGTGCTGCTACAGATGTGAACAAATGCATTGAAGTCAGCTATTGCCTTTCATTTTCTTTTTAAACTGAGAGCAAATAACTTGGATAGCGAGAGGAGAACTGAAACAGGTTAACTCCTGTTTTCTGGAGGAAAATGGTGGCTGGAGAAAGCTTTGTGGACTACAGACATTGAATCCTCTTCTAACTGTTTGGGTGATTTTTGTATAATCTCTATTAAGCAACAATTGCATTGAACCTAGCCAGGCTATTTACACCCTGGAGAAGTCTAATTCCACTACTTAATTTATGAACAACCAGGAATTTCTGTGGAAGGCATTCCTAGATACCTGTGATGAAAAGTCCAAATTCAATATAATTGGTGAGCACATAAACCACATCCCCCTCACACACACACATTTAAATCAGGTCATTACAGCAGGGTGAGAATTATGTGGGAAAAAGTACAGTCTTCACAAAAGATAGTGAGAGAAAATGTGTTATATCAATCTTGCCTGTCTCCCTACCTACCAGCTTACATTTGATAACTACCTATAGCTGCCATTAAAAATAATTTCAAAATTACTTCTAACTCTAGGATGACAAAAGGCTTGATTTCATTATAAAAGCTGAGCAGCTTGGGGAAAATTCTGTCATGCTAATGGACACTGCTTAATGCCAATGCTATTTCTGATGGGAATGAGGTGCAGTTTTCTGACTACAATGGAGATCCCATTTTTCTCCAGTCCAAGTCCTACAGGGAAGATTCCCAGCCATTGTCTGCTTGGTGCATGCAGCATTACCCATCATCCTAAACAGGAACCAGGCTTTAAGTCAGTCATTCCTCAATATCTTATACTGACTGATGTGGTTATTTTGAAATAAAAGTCACTTTCCCCATATTTTAATGGAAATGAAAATGCTAATCCAGTCACAAAAAGGATCCTCAGTCCTTCTATCAAGTGCCATTCACAGATTTTGGGTATGTCCCAGTTTCAGTTGTACCACAGAACTTCATCGATGCTATGCTGCAGAGAAGAAAGGAGAAGAGTAAATTTGGCTAAATATTGTGTTTGATGAAGTCTGTGCTTTGATGAAGACAAAAGTTAGCCAAATTCCCAAAGAAGAGATGGTCTTTATTCCTGGGGTGAATGACTAGGGAGGGGTATTGGCTGAGTTCTTAAGGGATGTTCTTTCATTTGCTTTGTGCATCCAATGTTCCTCCAAGGCCTCATCCAGGCACAGGAAGGAAAGACGTTCTGGGAATATTAAAATCCCAAAGTTTTCGTTGACACATGGCACAGAGAAGAGGGTGATGCTGGAAGTGGAGCTGCATGTGGCATTTGCCAGTGAGCTCTGGTGCGTGCCCAGCCTGCCCTGAGTGAGGAGCAATGTGGGTTGTGCCCACAGGAGCTCTCGTGGGGTCACTGGCAGAAGATGGAAGACACCACCTCAAAACTGTGCTCATGGCAAGAAGGCAAAGGAAGGGATTATGCCCAGTACACAGAAAAGTATTTATCAAGTTTTTTTCAATGAGTTGAGTGAGCAAAACCCTGGGTCCTTAAGTTCAATCCCTTGCTTTGTATCTGAAATTGTCTTCTTCTGTGCCAGCCTTTGCATTCCTGTGCCAGCATCACCCAGTAGGTCCCAGCAGCATTCCCAGCTGGCATTAGAAATGCACAGGAGCGTTTCAAACAGAGATTATTCGCTGTATTGGAAACATCAATCTCTCTCTCAGGTTATCTGTGCAGATCGCTTGCCGTGGTAGTGACCCTTGTAAAAACAGCTGTGCTGAGCATTAGTTAAGTTTCAAAATTTTGGAGTCATTCTGCAAATTTCTTTCACTAGAAAATTACTGTAATTGTAGTAATTTCCTTGTAATGATGTGTGTTACATCTCATTAGCAAAGGCACTTGCAGGGGCTGCGTTCCAGTGGCAACGGCACCATCCTCGTGCAGAGCCACCCAAACGTGGGTGTGCTGCTCCTGCACAGCTCCTCTGCAGCTTCAGCCAGGTCTGGAGGTGAATCACCAGCCCTGCTTCCAGCTAAATGCAATTGCCCCCAACAGAACACTGTGAGGCTGGAATTGAAGTGGGTGGATAATTTTTTTGCTGGCTGCTATGCGCCTGAGTCACTGGTGAGGAGCTGCAGATGATTTTCAGAGCGGGCTGGGTGATGCAGAGGACACGTTCCTTCTTTGCCCAGTGAAAAGGTTCATCACAAATCAGACCCGTGAGGCTGGAGGTAATTTTCCCTAACAGCCCGGGATGGAAAGCTCAAGCCCATATTCCCCTTTGTTTAAATGAACAGAGCTGCTCCTCCTGGCTTCCGAGGGGGCTGGGTGAATGGTTCAGGGTGGAAGCCAATCCCTGTTCCTGCTGGCTCATGTATCTGCTCATGCATGCCCCCAAGAAAGAAGAAAAAAAATAGAGTTATCATTTTTATTCACAGGCCCTAATAAAATCCAATTTACTTACCCATAGCTGTTGGGCACTTGCAAGTAAGCGGAGCTTAGAGCATTTTAGAACTCGCAGAGTAATAAAAGTAAGTAATGAAGTATAGCCATAATAATAGCTAGAAAAGATATTCATAATATATCTGGAAAATACATGAGCAATCTCAACCTCATGTAATTGAAAACAGATTTAGCAAACTCAGAACAGTGCTCAGGCTCAGAACAGTGACCTTATTTTGTAGCTGCTTTAAGCCATTTGTATCACTGAGTGAATTTCCAGAAACTCGGCCATCAGATTTCCTATACTTTGGACGATTTATGGTCTCAGTTTGATTTTTCCCTGGGCTGTGTTAGCGGGTGAGAACAGCTTGATTTTGTGAGTTGGAAGTTTAAAAGCCACTTCTGGACTCCTCACCTTTTCATGATGGCAAATGGAGATATAATAACATCCCAGTTGGGGCTTTCTGATGCTCTCTCTTATGTCCTTCTCTTTTCAGTTAGTTTTAACTTTGATAACTCTGTTGGGCTGGTAATTTGATTTGGGTTTTGCCTGTGATAGAATTATTTTGAAAAGCTAGGGTAAAATGAAGATTGTTCTCTCAGGAAGAAATGATGGCAGGATAGCTGTGGCCTGATTATCTCTTTTCTCAGCCCATCAGTGCGAGGGAGGCAATTTCTAGTTAGTGGCAGTTGTCCTTGCTGGCAGCTAGGTGTTAACTTCAAGTGCTGGGTTTAAAGGGGAGGGAGGGAGTCAGTGGAAATAGGTTGCCTGCCTTTAGTGTGGTTGGCCAGATAAAGAAGTCACAAATATTTGTGTAGATCTAGATCTCTAGATCTTAAGATCTTTATGATCTAGATCTCTTTGAGGTCTCTAGATCTCAAAAATGATGGAAACTTTATTTGGTTTAGTAAGATTTGGTAAAGAATCTCAAATTTTCCATTATGCTTCTTGTCAAAAGTAGCTCCCAAGTGCTGATAGATCCCAGAGGAGCTCTGCAAGGTAGGACATGGGTGAGGCTGAACCAACTGAGGCTCTGCCTGTCCCCTTGGAGAATTTGTACCTCTTGAACCCAGCAGCTTTCTGCAAAAAGCTGCTTTCTGGAAGTCTTATCCATTCTCTACTGAATGTAGAAACTCCTGCTGTCAGAAAAAGCTGGGACTGTCCTGATAAGGCTCCTCCTGGACCACAGTGTCCCATCAGCTCTCACTTATCACAGCAGCTGCCAGCCAGGGGACCTGGTGTCGGTACCACTGTGGTCAATCCTCCTCACCCGGGGTTTTTTAACAGTTTAATTTGAACTGGCAAATCCCAGTCCAGTCTGCTTCCTCTTATCACCCTGAAGTTCCCTGAAGGCATCTTTGCCTGCTGGGCTCCAGAAACCCAGGCTCTCAGGCTGTTCCACAATTATAGATATGCAGCTCAAGGATTATCTCGTTACTCAGAAAGGCTTTTGCTTTGTGTGTTTGCAGACAAGTATTCCAGTTTGTATTAAATATCGATCAGCTTTAAGCTGACTGGTACTTGGTGCTGGTGGCTGGGGGGGAGATGAAAGTCCTGAGCACTGCTTGCAAATAAAATTGGTACTTTTATTCAAATTCTGTTGGATCAGAATACTTTTATTCAAGCAGTTCTGTAGGGTCTCCAGACAATAAAAATGAAATAAAACTCACTGTCAACTTCTTCTTCCTCGAGGTCCTTCAATCATCCTGGGTTTGCATTACTTTGGGCTGTTAAACACCAACAAAAATTCGGTTCATGTTGATTTCCAGTGATCTGACCTGTCATGGTAGTTGGTATCTGTCTACCTGTTCTCTCTGGAGACTCTGAGATAGGAGGCAGAGCAGGGTTTTGGCACAGATTTTAAACACAGATACTTCAGAGGCTGCAGCAAAAATGCATCCTGGAGCATATTACTGAAAAAACCTCAAAAAACCCAGAGCAAAACAAATCAAGCAAGAGTAAAATGAAAGACAGAAGTTATAAGATATAAACTAGATAAAGGGTGTGGATTTTTTGCCTTAAACTTAGAAACACCTTTGTGTTTTTCAGAGTTAAGCAGACTGTAAATTCAGCTCAAAGTACTCTCCTGAAAAAAATCCACTTCACTTTACAGTTTCTCTTTGCCAGTAAGTTGATTTATGTGACTTTCCTGAGAATTTATTTCTGCTGCCCTCTGTGTGGAAGGACAGTTTGAAGGTGAACGAGCACTGATTTATGGTTTACAGGTAAAGTGTTCCATATATAAAGAATTGTTTAGCCCTTGTGGGATAGAAATGCTGTCATCCTTTTGATCCTGGTGCTTGAAGATGTGCATTCATTGCCAGTCAGGATCAGAAGAAACTAAACCTTGATCTTGGCTGGGATACTGCATAAACAGGAGCACTGAGGGGGAAAAGCTTCCTATCCAGTTGTGCAATATGGAGAGGTGGAGATGAGTGCTGTGGATGGGGCTCCTGCTCTGGGCAGTCTTTTCATCTCCTTCAGTGACAGAATGCCACCACTGGGTTAACCTCCAGGTGACACTGGTGGAGTGCTCCAAGCAATAGGTTCTTGCTGAAGTGCAGATGCTTTAGTGTTCTGTAATCAGAAATAGAGAGCAGATTTGGGACCCATCCCCTGAGCTGTGCATTGATATTCTGCACCCTGCCTGCTGCGAAAAGGTCACGTTTTGGGGAAGGAATGCAGAAAAACAGTAAAGGCAGCTGGACCCTCTCTGTAGCCATTGTGGTGCTCTGGAAATGGTGACCTCTTCACCCAGTGTTGCTGTAGACTGTTCTCCTGCTGTGTTCCTTTCATAATTGCCAATTAAATGGGCATCTTAGACTCAGTTTATCACTGTTCTAAATTTGTCTATGCCCAGCAAGGGAAACTGGGTTAGCATTTGGCAATGCAGTTATGTTTTAGGAGCAGCAGACTTACTTTGGGGAAGAAAGATTGATGTGTGTGGGGAGAGTTGGCTAATTTTGTCCTCTAGCATCATTTCCTGAAAAAGAAACAACAGGGTTTGTTATTGATTTGATTAAATAATAAATGATACATTCTTCTACCACAAAGTAGGCAGCATTTCCAGTCTGTGACTCTTCTGTGGATATGAATGGAAAGATTTTAAATAATATGTGACCTGGGGTAATTTTTCCCCTCCAGGCACTGCTGCACACCAGAGGGTAGTGTCAGCAGCCTGGACAAGAAATGTTAAAGTTTCTTTAGAGTTTCTTTTGTCTCTCTCCTGTTGCTTTATTGCTGAGCTTCACAGGAGCTTTCTCACAGCCAGCTCTGTCCCTGTCCACAGAGCACAGGGAAAGGCTCCAGATTTATCAGTTAAATGTAAGCTTTTGTCACCTTATCAGTCAAACTTGTGGGAGTCTTTCTTTCAGCTCCTTGTATACGAATTTTCTTCTTCTTCTTGGTCATTTAAGGATTCCATAGTGGCCCTAGTATTAAATTAACACTGGGACCAATATATAAAATAACACAGAAAGCGTATGGCCACATTTCCACATCAGTGGAATAACTTCCATTTAGCATTTCTGTCCAGAGCAGGGAGATGGGCTGTGCTGGAGAGGATGCAGCTGGATGGAGATGGCAAAAGTTACTGCTGGGTCTGTTGTAATTCCAGCCCAGGGTCTTTTCCTATCTAGGGAATGTCCCTTAATGAGCAGCCAGCATCATTTGTACATAGGGTAGACAAAACGTTCCATAATTTCTTAAATGTAATTCAGTTTTAGGATGAAGCTCACCAGTTTCTCCTCTTCGGGTTTGAGCCAAGCTTTGGGTTAATAGCCCAGTTAGTTTCCAATGGCCAGTGCATCCAAACCCAGGAGTGTCTTCATCTGCTCCTGGGTCAGCCAGAGCTGCAGGGTCCCTGAGGCCTGGGAGCTCTGCATTGGCTGAGGGTTGGGTTTGCAGGAGCACTTGGAGACAATTTTGGTGTGAATCTTTAAATTGGTAAATAACTTGATTTTCAGCCTTGCCCCCCTTACTTTGCTATTCCCTAATGGCAGCTCTGTTGCTGTTTGCAGATGATGGGAAGCTGTCCCTGGAGGAGTTCCAGGCCTTCTTTTCTGATGGGACACTCAACGAAGAGGAACTTGAGAAGCTCTTTCATACCATTGATTCAGACAACACTAAGTAAGTTCTGTGTGCTGACACCCTTCCATTTCAGAGCGTTTGGATCATGGCAGGGGTCTGCAGCAGCAGTGCTTCACCTCTGCACAGGCTGCAGGAGTGCAATTTGCTTTGCCAAACCTTGCAAAATCTCCCTTTCTGTTTGGTTTATGTCTCATCCTGGCAGCCATTATGACTTCTTTTGTCCTGGTGGTTTTTTCAGGACATTTCCAGTGGCGCAACCTGACCTTTACAGCATCTGAAATGATGCTTAGTTTAATGTGGGCATTTAAATACCTCTTTAACTTTATCTAAAAGCTTTGTTGTGCTATAAAAGGCAGCGGTGTGAATCTCTCTAAGCATAGACCTCTCCTGTCTCTTTGTGATGTCTCTGTATCCCCTGTACCTGGGGCCTGCTTCACTTCCAATCCAAAAAATCCCCTGGAAAGCAGTGATTGCTCTAGCACTTAAAGAAACGAGCCCCTTTGTCTTCAAGGTGAGGTTCTTCCCAAGGCCTGTAGCCACTGCTGTGGATGCTTTGCCTCTGCTCTGGTCCCCACAGCCCGAGGTGGCTGCTCTGGCCACACAAAGCCTGGCCAAGGCAGCCAGGGCTGGACCCAGGAGCAGCCCTGCACTGTCAGTATTGCGGCTACACCAGCAGCAGGGAAAAATGATGGCAGAGGAGGGCTCTGGGCGTGCCCTTAGTTTGACATAACATCAAAGTTGAAGCCAAACGTGGCACCTGACTGCTCTCCCTGAGCATCAAGCGTCTGAGGGCTGTGCCAGGCTCTCAAATTAAGGTGACAGACTCATTAGCAGCTGGTGTTTCCTTCCCTCCTCTGTCTTTGCTGTCTCTCCCTCAGTGCTCTCTCTGCCTGTCTTTGCCTTTGGTGGGGTCTGAGGTGCTTGTGAGCCCCCTGACAGTGTCTGGTGCCAGCAGCATTTGGGACCAGCCCAAAGCCAGGGTTTTCCAGTAGGAGCCCCCTGCCAGCAGGTAACAGCAGCACGGGGCACCAGCAAAAAGGACACAACCCACTGGTGGGTTTTCCCTTTCCAAGAGAAATCTGTCTCCAAAAGCCTGAGTGGTTTTGTCTGTTTGAAAATACAAATGAAAACCAGCTTTGAGTCATATTCCAGTGTGACTCCTGTTCCTCTGGAGAGAAAAAATCTGTCCAAAATGCCAAAGAAAAGATAATCCAATTTCATACGAGAAGTCTTGAAGGAAGTGATTGAAAAATAATAATCTGGTTAATTGTAAAGCCTTCTGACAGCAGGGAGATGGAGTTTTGCCCATGTGAGTGGTGCATTTTTTGCCACCCATCCAAAAGATCCCCTGGAAAGCAGTGATTGTGCTGAAGGGCACCAAAGCTGCAGCTGTAAAGCTCATCAACACAGTACAGGGACTGCTGAAGAATTTCCAAGAGCAAGGTAAATGAGAAGTTTCTCAAAATCATGTATTTCCAATGTCTGTACTTCCCAAAGTTTATTCCAAGGTTGAAAATACCAAAGACCAGCTTGATATTTACCTTTCCCTGAACCAAAGAAAGTTTAGTGATCTTATTAATAAAACTATCTGGGAATGATCCATCCTTTCTAAAGGCTCTTCTTCCACAGGAACTGAATAGGTGCTGCCTCATGCTTTGTGGGTTTATTTATCGAGCACCAGGCGATGCTCCCAGAGGGATTCTGAATAGAATCTGGGACCTGCGTGCTCACCTGCCTTTGTTCTGAAATAATTTATTGCATTGTCTGAGCTTATGACCCCGCCTGGCCTTTGGAAGGGTGCAGATGGCTCATGTGCAATCCAGGGCACACGGGGATGAGTGTGGGGATGTTTCTTCTGGTCTCCTTGAAACGGGAAATTGGATTGCAACCCATTTTTGCTTGGGGATTGTAGGGAATTTGCAGCTTGCTCCCAGCCTGAGTAAGGGATGTCTTCTGAAGTGGACAGAGAGAAAATGTGCCATTTGTAAATGCCATGCAACAGTGCTGCTGGCAAGGAGCCTTGCTGAGCAGTTCCCAAGCGTGACGAGAGCTCCCACGATTCAGGAGGGTTTGTCTTTAGCCAAGCTGGCTTGATACAGTCATCAATACCTGTTAGGGACTGATACTTGCAGAGAGCAGCAGAGCATCTGCTGTGCTTGGCTGGAAGGAAAAGCAACGAGCTGGTCACGCTTCCAAGTTAAATCCTTGCATGAATTGGCACTTGTTTATTGATTTAGAAAGCTCAAATATCTACAGCAAATTTATCAAGTTGGGGAAGGAAAATATTCCTTGTTTTTAATCTGCAAGAGCTGTCTCAGTCTTCAGAAAACCTATTAAGAGCCAGGCTCCCTTCTGCAAAAGTGTTTTTCACTATGACCTGAGTAGTTTGCTTGACTGCAGTCTTGTGTCCAGTGCAGTCCTTCAAGTCCAAGTCATGTGTGCTCCTCAGCTTGCTGTGTCTTCTGTTACCCTCACAGTGAGTTGGCAGCTCTGTGGGAGCCTGGGTAGGGGATGCTGCCTCCAGACACTGGGTCTGCAATCTTCCGTGCTGCTGCCACTGAGAAGTGGAGTGGAGCTTTCACTTTTTCATTTTACCGGGGAACACAGGAGCAATATTAACTTTCTCTTCCCCAAAGGCTGTTTGAATTACAGTTTTTTGCTATTTGATGGAAGTTTATTTATTTTTCATTTTTTTTGAAACTCTGCTTTATCTCCCCATTTTTCTCATATTGGCCATTGTGTTTGTTTAGTGTGCAAAACCAAGATTGATATTGAGATTACATTACAGCAAGAGTAGAAAACTAAGAAAATCATGTTCCTGCTGATTATTAGTAATTGCTGCTACCAGCCAATTACAAAATGTTGATTCAATTTCCTGGAATATTTTTAGAATCAGAGAGCTGCCTTACTGGAGTAGATAAAATGAATGTCTGTACTAGTTTCTTGACGGGGATTAGCTGGGAAGACAGTGGGAAAGAGAAAAGCTGGGCAGAGGAGTGGGAGGATGAGGTGGATTGTGGATGAAGGAGTAGCTGTGCTGCTCTGGAGAGTCAGCCCTGAGGTGCTGTGGCTGGAGGAGTCTGTGCTTCTGTCCCAGAGCCCAGAGAGACCCCATTGCCAGCAGGGTGCACTTAGGAGGATGCTGAACTGGAAAGGGAGATTTCAAAACAACCCATCGTTGTTAATGAGTTTTTTCCATTCTTCTGACTGCCTGGGAAGTGTCTCTAGGGCATTAATGGTGTGGGGTGCTGGGCAGGGGCTTCAAACACCCACCCCTGCTTTTATTACCAGGTGTCTCCATACAAGAACTGTGCTGTAGATCCCATCATCACCAAATAATTCATCTGGCAGCAGGAACATGTAAAATGTGTCATGTGTTTCTCTTGGCGTTTTTTGGCAAAATTGTATTCATAAAGCTGCTGTTGCTTAAAAAAAAACCAAAAGAGTAGCATTTTTCTCTCTGTGGCTCACACTGTCTGCCCTCCTTCTCTCCTCCCAGCTACAGCTGGGGGACAAGAACAAGACATTGCTGGTTTGTTTTTCACCACTGGTTTTAACTCTTATTTCAGGAGGTTTCAGCAGTGCCCTTTGGGGAGCTGCCTGAAGATTACTGGAGAGATAATGAGATGTTACTATTAATACCAACGCTACTGGAACAGCACAAATAATGTGCAATATATGTGCATGTGTTGTATGGATACACATAACTAAATATATACTTTTTGTTTAGTGGTAGAAATGGGCTTTAGAAAACATTGGATTAATGGTTACCTGGGAAATCCAGTTATATTTGCAGAGTTGTCCACACACTTTCTTACTTTTTCTAACAAGGTATATCAATTTTAATACGAAAAAGTCATTGCAGATGTAAAGTCAAACAAGTCTTAGGGTCACAAATGAACAGATGAAACCCTTTAAAGGTATTTCTGTGATACTGGACAAAGCTTGCTTTGTCTGACTCACAGCTCCCATCCTCTGCCAGCTCCCTGGGCTGGCACTAACTCCCATTCTGCATCCCCTTTGAAGGAAGAAGCACCTTTCAGCCCTTGGGAAAGCACAGGGATGTCACAAGTGGCTGCTCACCAAACAAGTGTAGTCCTTGCAGGAGATTTTAAAAATTCCTTTTCTATCTCGTACATTTTTCATAGCTGCAGAGGACAATCCTTCGGGGAGGGATCTGCTCACTGAAGCAGGGCTGCTCAGATGAGCAGTACAGGTCCATTCACAAGGAGACAAGGACATGGCATTAGCATTCTGCTGCTCTGTCATTTGTTATCTCTTCGCTAGGCTTACAGCTATTCTTTTAATGCCTTTATTCTCCCCCTCTCCCTGCTCTAAATGAGCTCTTCTCTCCAGTGGCAAACACTAGAAAAGGCTGGAGTGTGCATGTAGGATAATTAACAGAAGCTTCTCAGAAGCCTGTGCAGCTTCCCCAGACTGTCACTTTTGCCAGAGGATTGTGACAGAGAGCTGAAGCTTCTGAGTTCTCCAGCCTGAACTGCACCTGGCAGTGCCACCTCCTATCCTAGGTGCACTGACCTGGGGCAGGGTGAGGGGAAAACTGATCACCTCCCTCTGGTCACCCCAGAGGGGGGATTGCAGGGGATGGAGGGGAAAACTGATCACCCCGCTTTGGCACTCTGAACAGCATCCTTCTTGAGAATAGGCAGCCACCTTCCTCCTGTGAGCCCCCAGCTGCTCAAGTACCACAGGGAGCTGTGTTATAAATCACAGACATTTGGAGTGGCTTTAGGCTGCAGAGATGCAGGTATGGTCAGGGTAGCCACCAGCCTGGTCAGTTCCTGAGCTGGGGGACAGGTGCAGGGCCACCTCAGAAGCAGGCAATGATCCTGATGAGCTTCTCTGCCTGCACTAATTAGTCCCACAGTGGAGCAGAGTGTGTCAGGCCTGAGAGCACTCTGCCAACGCAGCTGTGCTGCTTCCAGCAGTGCAGTCAGCCCCAGCACTTGGAGGGACCCACAGTGCCAGTGGGGACAGGGTGGAAGCTTTGGACTGCCCCTGCTTGTACTGACATCATCAGCCGGGGGCCAGAAGCTCTCAATATGGGTCTAATACTTTCCACAGACTGATTTTGATTCTCTGTTACTTTGAATGCATCAATACCCAAAGGTGAAGATGAGTTTCTCAACACCCTCCTTCCAGCACACAGTCCTGCCCCAGACCTGGACACCTTCGGTACTTTCTGGACAGCAGCCTGCTGTCCTTCTGCTCCAGTCCTTCTTTTCCTCTGGAGGAAAAGGTCTGTTGTTACTGCTTTGTTGGGATGCCACAGTCCCTCCAGGCACTACTGTGAGGTGCTTTGCCTTCCCACTCCCCACCCCAGGTCTGGTGTCCTTTGCAGTGAGACATCTCCATCTGAGAGAATCCCCTGGGTGTAGGGAGACCTCAGGAGCCATGCTCTGCTGTCTCTGCTTTTCTCTGGATTTCTGCAGTCCAGTCCTCTCAAATTTGAACAGAAACTTCTTCTACTTCTTGAGCAAGAACAATGATGATTATGATTAAGTACTTTTTTCCTGGTGTGGTTTTTTTTTCTCCCCCTCCTTAATCTTGGCTATTTGCATTGCAAACCTGATTCAGTGGAGTGCTGGGTTTGTCTGAAGCCTGCACTACAGGGATGGCTGTGCCCATTGAAACCAGCTTCATTTCTGAATATGGAATGTTCTCAATTAACTCCCTGGGAAATAAACTACGGATGGTTTAATCAGCCAAGATTTTGATTAACTGATTCAAGAGACAGTTCTTGTCTCTTCTGAAAGCGACAAAATGATTGCACAAAAAATTACATGTCTTGCTCTAATTTCTGGCTCTCAAGAGCATGGGCATTTGGTGGATTTGTTTATGTGGAAGATGTTTTTGAATCCTAGCTAATTCTTCTCTAAACATGTCATTTAAACTATACCATGCTTTATTTTTTATTTAAGTGAAGAAATACGTGGTGCCAAGGCTGGTGGTGCTCAGCATCTGTGTGCCAATAGATGCTCAGGCTCACCAAGGAAAAGGGGCTTTAAAAACAAATCGCCCGTTGGGAAGGTCACTGCAAGAAACACAAAGCTGAAAAACTGCACAGAATCTTGTTTGAAGTAACATCTGAGAACAATTTTCTATTTCTAATCCTGTTTCCCAGGTGTTTTCCCAGGCAGGCTCTCTGCTGGGTCCCTGGGGAGAGCCTGTCTCGTACTGAGGCAGATTGGCTCTGGGAGCAGCAGGCTGGTGTTTACTGCAGTGTGAGGATTGGAGAGGGTTTGTCTGTGCAAATGGAGTGAAGAATTATCACATCAGAGACTTTTCTAGCTGAGAAAAGGGCTCAGCACCTTATTTTTTGGATTGTGCGGGGCCAGTCTGCATCACCAATTTCCCATTCTAGGGAACGGAAAGATACCAAGATCTTGCATTAAAACCATAAAAGTGACTGAGATATTTAATTCTAATCAGCCAGTTGTGTTTGAGTCATGTTTGAGGCATTCAAAGAGATTGTAGACTTTTGCTTGCAGCTCCAATCTCGCAAATTTATCAAGGGTTTTTTCTGGGTAGATGTGCTTAGAGCACCAGCATCAAGCAGCAGACATATCCAGCTGCTCTTTAGTGGGCAGAGCAAGCTGTCTGCCTTGGGACTGGGTTTGGGAGGAAGTTTTTAGATAATTTTTCAATGGCAGAAGAAAAGCATTAATGAGAAACAAAGATATTGGGAAAAATACAGCAGCAGGATCTAGACATTTCTTGCTTTACTATTCTTTTACTTGTTTCGTGCCAGTTGTGTGTTGCGTATCCAAACCTGCATATTTGCTGCTCTGATTTCTTCTTCTCCAACATACAACTTTGGTAACAAACAAGATACCTGCAATATCTAAAAGGAGGAGAAGGCTGATTTAATTTTACCTCATGCTCTTAATATCTTGTTATTTCCTTCTGGCAATTAGCAACCCATTCAGCTGAGCTCTGAGCAATCCCTCTGGCTTTTGCAGTTCAATATTACAGAGATTACAAATAGAAATTGGATTAGCCCAGGCTTCCATATCAAGTGGAAATAGGCAAAATGTTAAATATTCACTCATCAAAAAAAGGGCATTTCTGATTGTTTCATACTGTTGACAGTTTGTGCATAAAAACATAAGAGATCCTCTCCTCCCTCCAAAAAGAGTTCATTTGTTCAATGAAATTCATTTGTTTTAGTGGTTTGCTTTAAAATAAATAATGAGAGCTTTAAAATGTGGATAGATTACTTCTTTTGGTGTAAACGAGAGGGCCAACAAGCCGAGGGGTGTGTGAAAAAACAGCTGAAGTGTAGCTTTGCTGCAAGCCAGAGGTATTTGTGCCGTTTTTGTGTCCCCGTGAAGGTGAACAATCACAGCATCCCTTGACTTTCTTGTCCAGGGAGGGGCAGGACAGCAGCCCCCGGCACAGCGGGATGAGGGTTGGTCAGACTGGTGGAAATGGGTCATTTCTGGGTAACTCAGCCCTGCAGGCTCCAGCATACAACCTCTGGAACCCGGGCAGTGATCTCCAGCCCGTGTTAGGAACGCTGACAACCTTTCTGCCCTTGTCCCTGGCCCATCACGCTCCTGTCCCCGCTGCGGTGGACTCCCAGTCCCAGCNAAATCAGGAAGTAAAATGAGTCTTCCTCGTTCTGACCTTTCTGCCATTTCAGTGCATACGTGACAAACGTATGCACTGAAATCCTTGGTAGAACTTATAGTTTTCTGTGTTGAATGGGCTTTTTAAATATAGGAAGTCTGCAACTTCTTTTTGTGTTGCTGAGACTTGTTTATTTCCTGGCAGGCACAGCTACACAAACATAAAGTTGACAAGCAGTTATTTATGAGCTTATCTCAGAATCTGGCTTATGTTAACTACGAACAATGCTCATCTACTTTCAGCTAACTAAGCAACATATAATCTGAACTTTCCTAAAATCCTTAATTCTTCAAAATTAATGTCTCATAGGGTTGTGCTGCTGTCTTTGGGCTGGACAGCCTTATGCTGCTGTCTTTGGGCTGGCCAGGCTGGGACGAGCTCTGCTGTAGCCCTTCCGGACATCTTTCTGGTTCTTTGGTTTTTAAAGCATTTCACTGAGCACTCCACAACAGGAGGGCTGCGTCATGGTTTTGTGAATGAGCATCGTAGGCTGAAGTTCTTTTCCTTCCTGTTGCTTATTTTATATTTTTCTGCAAATGGGGAATCCATATTGCACAAAACCAAAATAGTTACTGCAACTATCCCTGTAAAAGAGTTTACATTCGCAGCAGTCCAAGCGCACCACAAGCAGCTGGCGTTTAAAAGTCTGTCTCGAGGCTGCTCACTTTGAACGAGCCTGACAGCAAAATTGATGTGCCGCTAACTGCTGTATTTACCGCTCCTGGAATGCATATGGGAGATGAAGAGCTGGGTTTACGAGCAGCCTGTGCTGCAGGATGCGGGCTGAAGACACTGCACGGGACCACGATGTCAAAATTAAATAATCAGCTGTCTCAATGCAACGAGATGATAATATCACAGAAAATCATGGTATGTTTTCAAAGTGGAGCTGGTGCGGACCCTGAGGGCAAAGAAATTGCTTGTGCTGCCTCTGTGCTGACCATGGCATGTCCAGCCCATCCTTCCAAGGACTACAGTCCCAGTTTTGCCTGGCACTGCCAGGCGATGAATATAATCAATGCAGTAATCATCAATTTAACAAATTTGGAAGTACCATCCCTCCTAGCAGCTAAGTCACTTGTAGACTGTAACTAAACCTGTCTTCTCTTTTCTTTGATGCACTTGTGGGCAGAGTGATATTTTTCAAGAAAAAGTCATCCATCAAAAAAAAAAAAAAAGGGGTTTGATGTAATTTGTTATGAATTTGGCACATGCAGAGATTTGAAAATGTTTCATACTGTACTAAATGTCTGTTTTATTTAAGGTGGTGACTATGCTTAGAAACTGTTGGATTAAACTTAGTAAATTAGTGTGCTGCATGATAAATTTTTCAGGATATTAAACTGTGCTGTTAGCAGGAGTTTTTCTGTGTTATCATCTTGTTCAGAGTTTTTGAGAGCTTTTCAAGAGATTCTTCCTTGGTGAGTGAGTGGTTAGAAGTTCTGGCCAACTGTGACAATAAACCATGAAATGGTTTTATAAGGTACAAGGAATGATCCAAGAGGACATTGCCTTAATCACCCAAAATTTTCTTCCTTGGGCACGAACAGGTTCCACCAATCTTTGCTCTTATCATACAGGTCCTGGGTGGCCCGACTGGATATGGAAGGAGGAAAAGCCCTCCCCTTGCCCACAGTGGAGTTGCAGAAGGCTGTGGTGCCCCAGACATGGGCAGCGAGGTGCAGGGCTTTGTGAAAGGCAGCAGTGGGGCTGCTCTGCCTTGGGCTTCTCCTGCCCTCCCCAGAGTCTGGGGATTTGGGTTCACGATCAGCCCTTTGTGGAAAATCACTCCTTTATGCTGCATTTGGATATTATTTTCTGGAAGCCATAGGGCAGGAAGGGCAGAGCCTCATGGATGCTGAGCCTGGTTCATGGCAGCGCCTGAGCTCCAGTTCTGGAGCTGTGGCAAAGCAGGAGGCTGTGGCATCCCCTGGCAGCCTGCAGTGCCACACTGCAGCTGCTGCTGGTGAGCTAACAAACCTCTGGCACTTCACAGGTGCCAGTTTATTGCTCCTGCCTTTTTTTAAAGTGACATTTATTTCTCTTTTAACTAGTGAGAGCTTTGAGTATGTTTTTCAACAGCATCCAGACCATTGTTTCATTTTTATCCATATTCAGTCACTTTTCCTGCTGCCCTTGGTAATTAGAGCTGTTTTGTTCTGTCAAACACTTCACCACAGAGAAAATGTTGTTTTGGTTGTCTTGAAATGACTGATGAAAGAAAGCATCTGGTCTGTGTCGGGGATGGTTTGAAGCTTAGGACTTTCTGAGGATGGTCTAGAGGCAACTGGGGTCTTCACTCTGCTGTTTCTGACCCCTACCTGTGGCTGTACAGAGGGAATTGGGTTACATGGGGGCTTGGCTTAGCTATGACCAGTGTTTCACAAGTGCCTGTGGCTGCAGAATGCATCAGTATGCCAGAGAGTGAGGAGCTGAACCAGCCTTGAAATACAGCAGCAGTCTTTGAAAATGAGAAACTAGCAAATAATGTTGTGATGGTCTTCATCTTTATGGCAAATATTGAGTCCCTGAAAGGAAATGAAATGAGTTGTGCTGCAAAAAGCAGTGTTTAATCCTCCCCCCTCCCCCTGACAAAGTGCCCATGCTGGTTGTACCAGCTGCACAAGCACAAGCAGGAGTGTTCCTGTTGGCACAGCACGGGCAAACCTAGCCCGGTGTGTGCTGGACCTGGTGCTCACTGCTCCTCACACCCCATGCACAGCCCTCATCCTCCCCGTGGGGAGGGGAGCAGGGACATGGTCCCTGTTCTGTGGGGGCCAGCAGGGTCTCCCGGGAGCCTCTGAGAGAGCCTGAGCTGCCATTGCAGGAGTTTCCCTGTTTTCCAAAGCCAGGAAAACCCACACGAAAACCCTTTCCTTGAAGACTGTGATGAGTGTAAAACTGTGGTGAAGGTAAGGGCCTCTGCCAAGAGAGGTGGGGGTGAATCCAAAAGAAGACCAGCACCTGAGATTTCACAGGATATTCTGCATTGGAAGGGATCCACAAGGATTACTGAGTCCAACTCCTGTGTGAATGGTCCCTGTGGGGATCAAACTCAAGCTTGGTGTTATCAGCACCCTGCTCAGACCAGCTGAGCTAGTGAGGTCACAGTGGGCAGAGGGCCCTTCAGCTGCTGCATCCATGGCTGCACTTGGACAGTTTGGAACTTTAGGGATTGTATTTAGCAAGTTCAATAGTCTCCTCATGTAATTTTTATAATGTTTATTACTGCTACAAGATGAATGCGACTGTATTGCAGGTCAGTGGCTGGAGAAGAGACATCTTCCCATCACACCCCGCATTACTGCTCGTGTGGAGTGCTATGGCAACTGCCTTTTTGCAGGGCATCTGCACTCCAGTATCACAGGCTTTTTGGAGCAAGTCCAGGCATTTTTGAATGTGTGCCGCCCATCTGGGGGTGTTCAGCCTCACGATGTATCAATTAGGGGTCAGTGCTCAGTGGTAACCACTCTTTTTCCCCCTCTCTCTCCTTTTCTTTTGCAACCAGATCTGGAATGGGATTTGTAGCACAGGCATCTTACTGTGGGCGTACGAAAGCTGTTCTGAGCTAAGCTCAGGCTCTGGCACGGTGGGAAGGATGCCAGTGGGCAGCTCTGCCTGTGAACCCTGCATGCTGCGCTGGGCAGGGGCTGTAGGCACTTTGCTGAGGGTGTGACTGTCCCCAGGAGAGCCACCAGACACACTCAGGGATCTGCCAGGGGGATCCACATCCAGGAGGAGAGGGTAGTAAAGGTCTTCTGCTGATCTTCCCCATCATAACAGAAGGTCACCTAAAGGAGCATCTTTGGTGATGCTGAAACCACAGAGGTGGCCATCTGAGATACTTTTTGTCTGGTTTGGTCAGGAGGAGCCCAGCCTGCAGGGAACTGAGACCTCCTGGTTTCTCTCTGTGCTTCTTTAGGCAGAGCAAGTCCACCATGGACTCCCTGTGTGACTGCAGCAGCTTCACAGGGTCTTGTTGTGCAGGGAGGCAACAGCCTTGAAGCAGGATGAATAAAGGAATGTGTTTTATCCTGAGCCTGCCAGATTTACTGTGCTTGTTTGTATAGAAGGTCAGTTCAGTTTGCCTTGAATAATCAGAGTTTTGCAGATTACTGTTTTTTAATGAGGACTCTGCTGCTCCGGTGCTCCAGAGGAAAGCACAAAGTGCAGAGCTCACAGCTTTGGGCACCAGCATTTCCAGTGAACGTGGGCGTGTGGTTTGGAAACTGGATCTGGGCAGCATCTGAGCTGATGAGAACTCAGATGGCTTAAAAAGGCAAGGAGCTGCAGAGAAAACCATGTAAAAATATTACTATTAAAGTATATTAAATGCTGAAACATGGCTATGCAGTGGGCCTGAGTGCAGGTGTGCTGTGCAGCCCCAGTGCTGCTCACCTTCCATCTTGCTGAGCAGAGAGCCACACCTGTCACAGGGTGTGGAAAGAAGCAAAACTGTCCCTGTCTGGGTCATCATCTGCCTAAATCCCAAGGAAAGATGTGCAAGGAGCAGGAAGAAGCCAAACCTCACATTTAGGTGAGCAGAACATCCTTGGGGGACAAGACTTCAGCCTTCCAGCTGGTGAGTGAAAATACAGTTGATAGCAGGGGCAAGTGGGACGAAAGAGACCATCTCTTAAAGTACACAGAATGTGTTATAAACCCCAATCCTGCACCACAAGTGATGAGACTGTCATATAAAATTAATATGTGAAAACTTCATGCAAAATCCTCCTTTTGCTTTTTTCTATTTCTGGGCAATCCTTTGTCCCTTTTTTTTTTTTTTTTTTTTTTTTCCTATGATACCAGGGCTTTGGAGAAAAACATGTTTTGTTGCTGGGCTTTCAGAGGCCCTCACTGTGCTCCCCAGGTGCTCAGTGATGGAGCACATGCCAAGGGAAGGATGAAGTTATTAGTTTTGCTTTGGAGAAGGCAGCATTTTTCTCCCCTTCAGGAGCCCCCGTGGGAGCTCTTCTCCACAGGTGTTTTAATCTAAATCATTGTGCTTCAGTGCTGGACGTGTCCCAGTTAGGGATTGATCCATATGCACTCTGCAGAACTTCTCCTCTTTCATATAATACAGATTTTGGGAGAAACTTCTGCCTGGGGGGAATGATGAACCCTGTGTCAGCTCATGCCTCATGACTCTCCACATGTGGTACTTTCTGCCCCACTGGAAAAAGCAAATACCTGCTGGATTATTTCAGGCTCACTGCTCACTCTCTTTATTTGTTGTACTGAATAGGGAGCAGGGCAATTGTGCCTGCACCTTGGAATTATTCCTGTGAAGCACACCACAAATTTATGTCATGAAAGAAACAGGGACATTTGGCAGCAGGTAAAGACCATCCCTTAAAGTAAAGCCAGGTGGGTACCAGAGCCCTAATTGCCAGCTTGCCACAGCTAAAGAAATTAAAGCCAAAACTGATACATGCTCTGAATCCTTCTCTGCCTGTGTCATTTGAAGCTGCAGGTGGCTGGGTGCCCTTCTGGTTGTGAACAGCCTTGGCATACGGTTTCTGCTGTTTCTTTGCATGTAGCACACCTGGAAGTCCTTTTTTAAGTAATACCATAAGAGTGGTTTGGGTTTTTTTCTTAAGCAAGCAGGTGGGTAAAGGGGAGGTACTTGGATAGGTCTTGGGAAGGATTTACCAGGATTCACCAGAAGATACAATGATGGGCTTGGAATGTTGTTTAATTCTTTAGAATTATTCTGCTCCTGACTGGCATCCAGTATTTGGCATTTCTCTTGCTCTGCCTGGAATAATTTCTCTCACTCTGGGGTTTGTGTAAAAAAATGTTTCATTGAGTTCAGAAACTAATGATCAGAAGTGACCATCTGTGACCCCTTAGTAGGCATCTGGATGCACATTTGCCATTTCTGAGGTGTTGAGATAACACAGCGCTGTTGCTGATGGGACTAGAAGCCTTATCGTCAGATATAATAATACTTTCCAGCTGCACTTGTTGTTTTTTAGTCTTTCCTAAATGAAAATGAGTTCTGCAGGTGGCTAATGCTAGAGGATAATTTGTTTCCGTGCTCGTTTGAAGCCTTGTAGCAAACCCAAAGCTGTGAATAAAAGATGGAAATAAAAGTAGAACGTGATTTCAGGAAAAAAAACCCTCCATTTTCTGTGCTGGTGAAGTGACTAAGCCGTGTGGCTGCTGATGCAAACCTTTCATCTGCCCAAGGAAAAGGGTTATTATCTTCAGCTGAAGCTGATGGGGTACTGAGCAGCATTTGAGCAGCACATCCAGGCAGATATTTGCATGAGAAACGTGAAGATGAGACTTTGATGTATTTGCAACTTCTGAATTCCCATTATGCTTTTGATTGTACTGCCCCTTGGGAGTGCCTGGGACACCTTTCCTTTGGCTAGGCTGAAACCCAGGAAGGGAATTTCATGCTCTGCTCCTCCACATTATCTTTCTCATTCTGAGATAACTTTTCCTCTCCTCTCTTTAGCTGAAGTCTGGAAAAATATGTTAATGACAGCAAGACAGAGGCTGTCAGCCTTGCCTTAGGGAGGCAGGGAGATGCTGGGAAAGAGAGGATTGGAGTCTCCTGGCTGTGTTTGTTGGAAGGAACCTCTGCAGGTCAGCAGCAGCACTGGACCAGGACATCCCTGATTTTGCCATGCTGAGACCTCCTGGGATGTTCTCTGGGTAACACCCCCTGTGCTGTGCTCCACTGGGCTTGCTTATTAAGAACTGATGCAAAAAATCATCATGGGGAATTTCCAGAATTATTTTTTTTCCTGGTGGAAAACATTGATTTGCTTTAACAGTGTCATGCTGATGTGGATCAGTGAGCTGGAGGTTCTGACCCCAGACCTGGAGGCTGCATGGTGCCATCACCCACCCAGGGGTCTGGCTGCTGGGATTACAGCTTGAGGCTGTGATCCCTGGGCTGTTGGACACTCTGATGCAGCAGGTCTTCTGTCTGATGGTGCCTTCCTCCTGGGATAAAGCCTCAAAGATGGCAGCATATTACAAGAAAGGCATTTACGGAAACAAAAAAAGCTTATAAACTGATGGCAAAGCAGCAGAGTCAGTGCAGGACAGCTCTGATAAAAGCCTGTCCACGAACAGTCTGCAATCAGGGATGAGGCAGGAGAGAGATGTGACTTCCCAGGGACCCTCATTAGCTCAGGTGCTCATCAAACCACAATTTAACGCTGGGTAGGACTTTGTGGGGAGAAATGTAATTCTTTCTGGAGCATGCAGGAGGCACAGCCATTACTCTGGGCAGCCTCTTGCTCGTACAAGTCATGCACCAGTAATTACTCTCTGGGCAAGTTCACTTAATTAAGTCCACTGAGGGGATGCTCTCACAGTATGGTCATTGCTCTTTAAGCTCCCACATACACAGAAGGACTGTCGCGCTTAGAGGTCTTTTCTTTTTCTTTGAAATAGTTGGATGTGAACCAGGAGAGAAAACAATTTCTCTGTTGCCAGTACATTTACTGGTCAAATGATCCCAGTGTCTTTAAACGGGGGGGAGTGGTGAGCAATGAACAGTCCTTTTTTGTGGCCAAAGTAGCTCATGGCCTGGGCTCTGCATTTTCAGAAAGTGCTCTGGGTTGAAATCTGAGCTCTTGTGTTTGCCTCCTGCTTCTGTTGGACCAATTCGGTCCCAAATGGCAAATGGGGGATCTCCAAAGTGTATCTTTGCCTTGGAAAGTAACCTCAGGGGGTGCACATTCCCAGCAAGACTGGGGGTGTAGGGTTGTGCTGCTCCATGCTACAGCCTCATTGGTTGGAAAACAGAGAAAAGGCCTGGATTTTCAAAAAGACTTGGATTTGCTTGATTTTTTTTTCTCCTTTGAAAGAAGGGTTTTTGTTTTGGAACAAGATCAGATAGGTGTGGTGTCTACTATGCAGAAAAAAAAAAACCGTATGACACAGAAATCTTTAATTATTCCTTCATTTCTACTTTAAATTCATTATATTCTGCTTAGTTAGTTGGGTAATGGCTTCAAAAAGCTCTTGAAATAGTCATATTATTAATGTAATAAAAATTGAAAGCTAATTCACAGCCAAGTGTTCTGGTACTTGAAAGACTTTTTAAATTTTTTTCCTGAAAACATGAGAACAACTTGTCATGATTTTTCTTTTTAGCTTATTGTTGTGTACAGGGGTGCTAAATGTTTGACATCTGAAAAAAAATTGGTAACTAATGCTAACCTAAATATTTTTCTTCTGAAGGGGTTTGTGATAAGTGATTGCTCCAAAAGTATCCTCTGAAGGGAAGCTCTGGGATGAAGGGACAGGCATGACAAGGGAGCTGGCCAGGAGCTGCCACCTTCCATTTCACAACACCTGAACCCCAGATCCTGAGTATCTGCATAATAAAAATCCCTGCTGGCATAACCCAAGGTGGGGCTCAGTTACTAAAGTATTAAACCACCAGATCAGCTTGGAAATTGTTTTGTTGCTGGGTACTGCACATGGCTTTTGCTGTGCAGCTCCAAGCTGGGCCAGAAACCCCCCTGTAAGAGCAGTGGGGAGGTGTCTCTGTGTCAGCAATGTTCCCAGCAGGCAAACTCCTGGGGGATGGGAACAGCCTGCTCAAGTACTCATTGATTTCTCCTTACAGTTTTTCATCTGAACATTATCGTATTTTTTTATTAAGTCGGCTTGTGATTTCAGTAATTTCTTTCATTAGCCTTATTCTGAAGGCAAGATGGCTTAAAATTAAAAGCAACTTCTCGGCCGAGTTAACATTCAAGCACAATTAAGTTAAATCATACAACGGCAAGATGTGAGGAAATAAAAGACCAATTTTGGCAGCAGCAGATAAATTATTACAATGCAGAATCACATGGAACACAATAATAGATTTTTTTTTCTTAGTAGCATGCCCTAGCTGCAAACCCATAACCACGTCAGTAGATGTTTATAAACAATAAATGTCTTCTGAAAAATATAATTGAAACACTCTGTGGGTGATGCAGATGTCAAAACTACTCTTATGCATGTGCCTGAAGGCGGCATTTGACTTCCCAGGCTGTGCAGGAGAGAGCTTTGGTGAACAGCCAGCCACGGTCCTGGGGCTGGCACGGGGCTGTGCCAGTGTTGGAAATGCATCTGCTGAGGTCTCACCTGAATTTCTCTGCTGCTGCATTCCTGCAGCTCCGTGTTGGTAATCACTCTCTGCCAAAGTGCATTGCCAGAGCTCCTGGGAGCAGGAGTGGCTCTGTTGCACAGTGCTTTGTATCTGTGATTTCAGTGGGTTTGGCTATGAGAACACCCAGTCAGGGAAGCTGAGCCCACAGCATCCCCAGGGGGTTTGTAGGATTTAGGGAGGTAATTCCAGGGTTTGAGGAAGATAAGTCTCCAAGGGAATGAAGATAAAGTAGTGCAAAAGCTCATTTTGCAGAGGGAGGTGCGTGCTGCCCGCCCTGCTGTGCCAGGCACCTGCAGGGGTGTCCTGCACCACGAGGGTCCCACGACAAGAGGTGACTTCTTTACACCATGGCAGGCACCACTTACCCGAAAGAGGGTGAGATTCAGTGCCACGTGCCTTTTCTGCAGGAGACAGAGAGTGTGGCTCACTTCTGTCAGCTCGAGACATTCATGTTTGCCTTGATCCGGGCATCGAGGCAGGGCTGCAGGAGGGTGCTATCAGTGAAAGCTCTAATCCACTTATGCTGGCAGGTTAGACAGAGCAGGGATCAGTTTAGTTAAAGAAATAACTTTCCAGGATATAAATGGATGGATGAAATATAATTCTATTAAGGGATTGCTCCAGTCCTTGAATGGCACTAATGATTGTGTGGGAATAGGAGGCACAAAGAGATTAGCAGCAATCTCTGTTTCCCAAGCAGGTTGTCTGTTGAGATGTTGTTACGTAAACTAAATGTTCATGCGTTAAGGAGTAATTGTGCAATTTTGTCTGGAGGGAGTCCTGGGCAAGATCTGCTTCATAAGGGCAGAATTAGGTGAATTGGTCCATCGAGAAAAGTATATTTTGCAAATTTTTATTCTGAGTAAATGGGAACAAACACATTCCTGTGCCATATTGAGTGTCTCACCAGGGTGTTGCCAGTCTGGATGTTTGTAAGGGAGTCAGAGGGGTTGATGTGCTGGGTGTGCTGGGTCCCACTTGGGCAAAGGTCCCCCCTCAGGGGGGATGTACAAGAACCCATTTCCCTCTTAGGGAATAGCCAAAATAACTTGTGAGCCTGTTCCAGCTGCACAGATGCTGAAGATGCCCTGAGTGACACCAACCCTTCTCTTCCCCACAGGCTGTCTCCACTCGTGGCTGGGGGATGCTGATGATGTTGCAGGAGGGCACCTGGAGTTTAGCCTGTGGGAATTCTCACTGTAGCCTTCATCTGTCCTTTACATTAAATTTGTCTTTCTTTCTTTCTCTTTCTTTTTTCCTGCTTCCTCCCCTGCCTGGTTCTCCCCCTCTTGCAGCAATGTGGACACCAAGGAGCTGTGTGGTGAGTGCAGTCCCTCCTTTTGGGCAAAAGCAATCATTGTGTGCATGGGGGCCTCTGAAGGTTGCATGAAACCCAGTACAGATTGCAGTGCTGTGGCAGCTGTGGAGCTGGACAATCTCAGCCCTGCTGCTGCTCTGCTCCACAGGAGAATTGGCAGAACTTTTCTCATTTTCTTGCAACACAAATGGGGTCAGATCTAAGCGAAGCACATGGACCCCGTTCAATAACAAGCTGGAGTTTAATTTCTGGAGATGTTGTGGCTTCCAGCTTTGCTCTGAAGTTCAATAAACCCTATCCCTCTGCAACACCTATAACATGTTTCTCCCCAGGCCAGCCTTCGTGTTTCCCAGCAGGCTGCCTGAGAGGTGCACTATCTCTGCTGTACCTCCCACAGCTTGCCAAAATTAAAGGCTGAACAGAAAATCTGTGATAATACTTTATCCCACACCTTGACCAGAAAGGGAATGTTTCCTGCTGGGATTTCTGAAGGGCTTCGCTCCAATAGGAGGTGACTCAAACTGCTCGCTCAGGTGTATTTTTCTGTGGATGCTTGATATTGGGAAATGTTTTCTGCACCTCAGCTTTTTGGGAGGAGATGGAAAAAGAGGTGTGTGGCCTTGCAGAGAGCTCATCCATCTCTCCTCCTCCCCTCCTGTGCCAGGATGCAGAAGAATATATGAAGCCACCTCAGCAGGTCTTCACCATTAACCTTCATCATTTTGCCACTAATTACAGCCTTTGGAAGTCTGGCTGGGAGTGGGCTGTGCAGACAGAGATGGGGTCACTGGGTGCCTGTGCCAGCACCAAGCAGTCACTCCCTATTTCTGATACCTTAAAGACTTCTATGTCCATGGGTATACCTGCACCAGAACATTGCCCAGGGTTTCTCTCCTCCTGGTGTATGTACTCAACCCCTGCCCACACCATTTTGAGCATCCAAGCCAGCAGCAAAAGCTGCAACATTTCCCCTTTCCACTGGTTATTCCTGCTTGTCCTTGCCTTGGTATGCAAGAAACAAAGACTTCCATAAAATCCTTTTGGTTTGCTGAGGATAAGATGGGCTTGTTCCCATCCCTCCGTTCTTACTGCATTGGGTGTCCTTGCCAGCTGACCCAAGAAATCAAACCCCCACAGCTTGTACCATCAGCTTTGCAGGAAATCCCGAGGTAACACTGGCATTGTTTGACCCCACATGGCTTTCTCCATCACTCTGATAAAATCAGGAAATTACATGGCTGTCACCCAGTGTGATCCCATCTCGCTGCCTCTCCCAGGGGTGCAGCTGCCAGGAGAGAAGGGAGATAAACCCATCACCTCCTGGGGAAAGCTAGGGGAAGCCAGAGCAAGGATCGATCAGCACAAGTTCCTGCTTAGATCTGTTATCTGCTGAATACCTGCCCCTGCCTGTGATTTATTTGCTTGCTTCTCTTCTAAGTATTAAACATAAACCCTCAGTTTGTCTAAATGGGAGCTGTGGTGCCTCTCTTGAAATGGGTTGTGTGTTATGAAATGTTGAGAGCATCTTAAAAGTTATTTCTTGAGCCCTGGAGCTTCACATGAATAAATAATGCTAAACCAGCAGACCTGAACACTTTGTTAGAGTCAACTCTGTTCTCCTCCCATGTGCTCCTCGGTCAGTCTCAAGGGCTGTGCTGTGCCCACAGCACCTCATTCCTCCTGAAATGGATGCGTCCAGCTTTTTATTTCAGGACTTAGAAAAAGTCTTTGCCTATCAGATCTGCTCAATTTTTCTTTCCCAAGTAGGAAGGGAAAAAACAAACAAACACCCAGCAATGAGAATAAGCTGTTCACTTATCATGGAACAGCTGCTGTCAGTCATGCTGTGACATTCCGGTTTCTGCCAAAATCTTCTTCCCTTTGGATATGTTCTCAGGCTGTAAATAGCTATAGGCACTTTTAATTAAGCCAAGAAAACCTAATTAGTGGGACTGTTTCCTGAAGTTTATGTCTTGTTGCACTCCACAGAGATGTCACCTCAGTGTGAAACTCCCTGTCTCCTGGTGCTGAGGAACAGCACCGGTGGCTTTTAGGGAACAGCTTTTTGCTGTATTCTGTGTCAATCGCCAGAAACAGGGAAAGGACAAGGATGGCACAGAGAAAGTGTGGCTCCCTCTCTGGGGAGAACACTTGATTTTGGGCCCAGCTTGCAGCTCTGTTCAGGAACTCTTCCTCTGTTGCAGGAACTCTTCCTTTCAAGGCCTGTTTTACTCTCAAAAGCTTGTTCAACCTGTGATTGTCGGCTGAGGTGTAAATGTGATAGGAATACAAGGAAAGACGTAAGGCCAGTCTCAGCTCATATAAACTGGGGTGAATTGGAAGGTATTTGGATGTTTTGAGTGGCAAAGAATGTCAACAGAATGGAAAGAGGATTTATTTTGAGACCTTTTCCTCCATGCCAGAGGTAGGAGGAAGAGAGACCATATACAATCAAATGCAGAAGTAGTCATAGAAATAAAGAACCTGACGAGTTATTTTCAGTGGGAGCTACTGGGTCTTTCATTTCCTTTTTGCAATGGTCCCAAACTTCATGGGAATCACACCTCTTCCGATCCCTGCAGGACAAATCGTGGCTTTGGCTGAGGATATAGAGTATAAAAATACCCCTGGAACCGTCCTTCCAGGTTTATGCTACCACCAATAATAGATCTTGCTATGCCAAGTAGCCTCAATTTACATTGACACGTTCCCATCATGTTTTTCTTGGTTTTCCCAGAGTATTTCGCTGACCATATGGGAGACTATGAAGATGTTTTGGCCTCCCTGGAGATGCTGAACCTCTCAATCCTGAAGGCCATGGACTACACCAAACGGGTGAGTGCTCCTTCCTGCACCTCACGTTTCACAGGCTCAGAGTTGCATTAACAGGGCACACAGATCTGAAAGGTCCTCATCCTCTTCAGCAGTGCTGTGTCCTCCTGCTCTGCAGACAACACGGCCTCTGGGTCTCGGGTGGGATTTTGAATGCATGAGTTGTTAGCAGCACTGAGAGGGCTTCTGGAAACTTCATATTATAGAGCTGCCTTTAAATCCAGCTTCCACCTTGGAAGGCACCCTGCTTGCCAAATACAGTTGCTCATGTGTGAAGCTGCTATATTAGAAACCAGAGGGCTGTGTGTTTGAAGGGCTGCAGAGGAATCATGCAAGCACCAAAACCAAGACATAATGACCTGGTTTATATGTGCAAAGTAGCCTAAGTCCTTAAAAATCCATCATGTATGTTAATGACGCTGGACTGGTATAGACAGTGACACTGATGAAGAAGCATATTGAAGTTCGTTTACAAATAGCTATAAAATCTGAGCTGATGTACCATATAAACATCCCTGCTGAGAGATGCACCACTCACTTGTTGTCTTACCAGGCTGAGAGAAATATTTATAGAGCTTCAGTTCCTTTGAAATTATTTTCCTGTCCTTCCACACCACTTAATAGTGCAGCTGGGTTGTATCAGTGATATTTATTGCCTCAGGATAATCAATCCCACTTCTACCTTCAACCACATTTGCAGTGTTCTTTTGTGCCACAATGAATAAAAAGTAGTTTTCCTTTTCACTGGTGAGCAGTGAGGTAGTATGCTGCAGGCCAAGCCAGGGAGGAAGGTTTTGCTTTTTCCAAGCAGTTCTAAGTACTTCCCAATCCCAACTGCAGCCCTCCTGCAAGCAATCCAAATTGAAATCTCCCTTCCATCTATCTTTGAAGCTAAAAGAGAGACTCAAATTACTCCACATTAAAAAGGGACAATGATAAGAAGTTTCAGGAGCTAGAATGGGAAACGGCAAATTTCTCTCCCCTCTTGCTGCTGAGTAAAGAGCTCGATTTCCTTGCTTAATCAAAATCCATCCATTTTGATGTTTGTGAGGAAGGCAGCATGGAAAGTGAGGGCGCATATTTAACGTGTTGATGTCTTGCCATAATAAATTAAAGGCAAAAGTTTTTGGCCAAGCACTGATTGGTCTGAATTGTTGCTGATTTTTTATCAACATTATGAAAGGGTTAAAAAAATCAGGACAGCACTAATAGTTCATTTTTTATGATTAAGATTCTATGTCTGTTCATGTCTCATTTATATTTATTATTAGCAATTTTCATGACCATCAGGTTTGCCAACTATGTGTTTTAAATAAATGTTAACATGCTAATAGAGATCTTAGTAATTCATTCCAGCTTGCTGTTCGTGATGCCTTCCATCACTGCTTTTTCAATGTGATGTGAATATATATGACTAATTCTTCCTAATTTTGTAAGAGGAAGATGGTCAATTCTGTGCTTATAAATTAGGCATCTAAGCATTTGGATATTACCTTGCATGAGACATCTGCAGCAGAAACAGGATGGATATTCATAATCCAAATCCACTCGTAAGAAGAACACCTTTGTCCCTCCTTGATTCAGCAAATTGTGGCAGGTTTCACCTGCCTTGATTGCAACAGGTCAAGGTTATTTACCTAAACCTGAGCTGGTCACCTCCATCATGATTTTGTGGAGAGAAACAGGGAGATCTGGAGCACCTTCCTCCTGTGACACTGAAGGACCACAACACTTCATCTCAAATGCAGACGATTCCCAGGCCAGGTGAGGGAGTGCTGCCCCAGCAGCCTCCCATCCCCTCATTTCATCAGCCCGTGGAGTGTGCTGCTCTTCACTGCCTGGCAGATTTTTGGCAAGGGAGCAAGCAGAGCAAGATTCCATCACAGAGAGTAGCTGGCAATGAAGTATTTAATGAAAAACACTGCTCCCCACTCTGATTTTGTGAACAAAGTGGTACAAACCTCATCAATGAATTATTCAAAGGCAGGCGCTTTGTGCAGGTAAAGAAACAGGGGAAAAGAAAACCCAACAGGAAAGAAGCTGTTGTGGGTTGTAGAGGAACCTGTCTCCGGTGTTCAAACAGGATACTTTTGATTTGGAAGGAATTTAAAACTCCAGGTCAGGTTCCACCACTTTGCCACGGGCAGGGACACCTTCCACGAGACCAGCAGAGTACAAAGCCCCATCCAGCCTGGCCCTGGGCACCTTCAGGGATGGGGCAGTTTCCTTCTGCTCCATCTTCTTCCCATGTGATGCTGTAACCAAGGGTCCCGTGCTGACGGGGTAGCAGGATGTTTAAAAGATTCATACATTTGATATATATTTTTAGAAACACCAGAAGAGGTGAAAGGTGGCCAAAGCAGCAGGTTTTGGTAGAGTTAAGTGTGGTTTTGTGCCCCCTGATGCTCAAGCCTGTTGCGGTCCCTACACCTTTTCTTGTTGCCAGATCCTGCAAAGGGCTGGGTGACGATGCTGAGCATTGGGAGTTGTGAGCAAACTGCTTTGCTTGGGAGCTGCTCCTGCTTCTCCATAATAAAATACACATTTCCTGAGCTGGAGAAAACTATCCATCATTTAGGAGCGTTCCTATTCCCTCCTTTTCAAACAATGTATTTGGGGCAAACAGTAAATGAAGCCTAACCTTTTTCTGTGTTGTCTTTCTGAGAGGTGCCAGCTGACAAGAGGGCATGGAGAACCATGGTATTTAATTGCTGTTTATATTTCTCACCTTAAAAGACAACTGATTATTTCTTGCTCATAAAAAGAGAAAGCAGCAATTATCTCGTGCTGGAGGAGCTCATAAAGTATCAGCAGTAATTAGATTCAGTAGTGGAAGGTCTCACACAGCAAAACAAAATCTGTCATTGTAATTATTTTCCAATACAGTGATGTCCATGCCGCATTGAAATGACTGCCGGTGACAATTGGAAATACACAGTTAAATTGGAGAGAAAGGAAATGAACTTCTGGGTTCTAAATAAAGCTGACAGCGGGAGATGTTCCTATATAATTCTCTTTTAGTGTTGTATAGTGCAGTCAGCAAATACCAAAGCCAGCATGAGTGGGAAGACGTGGTTTGTGTGCAGTGTCAGAGGTGTGTGGGGTATGGTGGGAGCTGGAAGAGCAGAGCCAGGCTGGTGCTGTCCCTCCCCGTCGGTCACTGTGTCCCCTGCCTTCAGGACAGTGTCACCCAATGCTTCCACCATCCCTGCCAGCTTTGGGGGTGACAGGGGAGTGCCTGGCCATGGCAGAGGTGGTGGTTACCACTGCACACCCTCACCCAGACACCCCGGGAAATGTGGCTTAGCTTGGTAAAAAAACAGAGTGGGATTTTGAGCCTGAGAGGCTCAATTAGCCTTGTTCCTGTCAGGTCCAGTTTCCACTGCCAGCTGCACTGGGATTGCTCCTGCTTCCAGCTTCTGCCAATTAAGCATTTTGCAGGACTGACCACGGAAGCATCAGCAAGGCTGACCTTAAGCGGTGAGGCAAACTTTAAAAGCAAGCTGCAAAGAAATCAAAAAAATGCTGAGTGATGAACATTTTCAAGGATGAAAGAAGCAGCTCCAATTTCAAGTCAAATCATTCCTTCCTGGGGATGCTCCTGTTCCAAGAAGCGCTGGTGACTGACCTTGATGCATGCCCTGTCCCAGATGGAAGGAGAGTGCTCGGAATGCAAAATTACCCAAAATTGGAGCTGAAATTGCAACTGCCACATGCCAGATTGAGACTGGCTTCAGGGAAGAGTAAGGTACAGCTGGAAGTATTTATGGAGCAGCCCTGAGGATCTGAGGGTGGCCCTGGACCAGCTGCTGCTTGGTGTACAGCATCACCTTTGGTCCTAGAGAGAGAGCAAAGAGATGTGAAAGACAGTGTTTTACTCCTTGCTTGCTCACTGACAGCTCCACTGCCAATATCTCAGTTATTTAATGGACCTGGAGAGGAAATATATCACACAACACACATCCCCTGAGAGCCTTCTCCTGTCAGAGTGCCAAACACCACATGTGTCTCGTGGACTGGCCCTGTACCCAAAGCAGCTGCAAACGCATTTTCCCCTTAAAATTCATTATTTAGATGTGAGAATGTGTGAATCATAAAGGGAAAACTGAGTGCACTGACCTTCAATACCAGCTGCTGCTGCTCTAGCAGCAGTAGGGAGCCCAGAGGTATCTACATACAAGTGAATAGGTTTGCAGGTTATTTGTGAGTTAAATTGCTCCTGCAGCAATCCACCCTTCTTGTCTCTGCCTTATGAGATGTAATTGCAGTGAGCAGGAGATGCTGGGCTCCTGGGGCTCAGTGGAGATGCTGCAGCAGGTGTCCTGTCCCTGCTGCTGGTGCCAGGCTGACCATGGGTCTGCCCCAGTTTTCAGCCCCCAGCAGCAAACTGCAAACTGCACTTGTTTGAGCAGCTCAGTTACAGCTCCAGAGCAAGAACCATCTGCCAGCAGTTGTGGATGCTAAAAATGGTGGATGGTATTTTTCATTTTACAGCGCAGTCCAGATCAGCAAAATAGAGTGCTCTTATTTGCATTCTTACCTGCCAAACTTAAGCTTGCCAAAAGTGATATTGCTCTTTTTTGAATGATGACACCTCGAGATAAAATAGTCGCTAGGAATAATCCTCAAAAAGAACCTTTTCCTCCCATCCTCCAGCTAATCCTTTATCTTAAATCCTTTCATTTAACTTGGGCAGGTTTTCTCCTGCTCTGCTGAATGGACTTGGTGCTCACACTGAGGTGTCAGTGTGAGGTGATGGACCCGTGGCAGGGTGGAACCACAGCACAGTGGTGGCACTTCTGGGTTGTGCCCAGCCCAGAAAATGTGAGCTGCTCAAGGCTTCTCACAGACCTCTTGTTCTGGCCTTGCCTCATGGTGGTTAAATGAGCAACAGCTGAAGAGTTCTGGCCTGTGAAGTCCATGGGGTGCCACTGCAGTGCAACACAGCCAGGTCTGAAACACTCCTACGGTGCAATTAAAGATGTAATCACGGTGAATGGCTGTGGCTGAAAAAAGAAAAACATGGTGATGGGTCAGTGAATTGGTAAAGCATGAGTCAACTCTCCCTGCGTTTTGAATGACACATTTCTGAACAATTTCTGTATCAATTTCTATAGCAAAAAAACAGATGCTGATCTCTGGGAAAGTTATGGAACTTTATAGCTGAAGAACAATCTGAAAGGAAAGGAGGTGCTCTTGTTTAACTTTTCAGAAATTATTTCTGCAACTCTTCTTCGAAACTGATTTAAGAAAATATTGCACCACAAATTAAAACAAAATGTGCTGCTTCAGTTCTGCAAGAACTGAATTTTCCCCAACTTTTCTGTTCAGACTCCAGACCAGAAAGCCGCTTCTCCGTGCGATGCCATCCGGAGCGATTTTCTTGCCAGCTCTGCAGGGCTGTGCATGAGATCCAGCTGGGCTGCCAGACTGTGGGGAGCAGGGACTGGCAGGGAGATGAATCTTAAGGTCTCTCTTGGAACTTATTTTTAGATTAAGATCCTCATTCACTGCTCTTCTGCTTGTCTGCTGCAGCAAAGTTCATGTCCCTCCATTCTCTCTGAAAAGGAAGAGCATCTTCTCTGGAGGCCTTGCTTGTGCTGTCCTCACTCCAGCTCTCATAGACCTCCAGTAGGACATGGTTTTCCTCCCCTTCCCTCCCATTTTGGGTCTATTGCTCCTGGGATTTAGGTAAATTGTATGGTGGAGGTGTCAGTGCTGTTGCCTTGCCAAATAGTCTGACAGCAGCTTTGAGGGAGCCACCAAAAGGAAAGGCAGGGAGCAAGTCAAAGCATAAGCATGTGGCACAGCCAGGCTGAGCCTTCAGCAGCTTGACCATCCCACACTGCTACATCTGCAGGGTCCTTTGAGTAGGTCCTGTTTGGAAAACAAAATCTGCACGTTCCTTGGAAAACTGAAATAAAATATGTATGAAACTTCTGCCTTGTGGGTACTAAATGCAGCTAATTAGGAACATGTGTGAAGCAAAAGGCTGATTATAGCCAGGGTGTTGAGAAATAGGAGGCCACACTTCCAACCAAGCCTGTTCTTTGCCTGCTGGGTGAGTGCACAGGGTGCAAAGGGGCCAGAAGCCTCTGGATCCACAGATCCAGGGATGTGCAGCACAGCCCATTGTGGGCCAGCAGATACCTGCCCTTCACATCCCTGTGGCTGCAGGAGAAATGATGGGATTCCAGTGCAGCAGGAAGAAGAATAGAGAAGTCCTGTGATAAATTGCTTAGGAATAGTCCATGGCAGGAGACCTTCAGGACCAGACAAGGTATGCATGAGATGAGTCCGACATAAAGATTTGCAAAAGGAGGACTTTACAGCAAAAACTTTTCAAATCCATATGATGCTGTTGTCATTTTTTTAATCTGAACAGGTGTCTCATTTGGTTTTTTAAAGCTGTTTCGGGAAGGCTGAGGGTCTTTCATATGGTAATGCTTTCATTTATCAACTATTTAAATGCCTGTTCTCTTCAGGTTTCTCCTACTGATTATGTGCCAGGCAATCAGTTTTGGGTCTCTGCTTTGGAAGGGATTTAAAAGTCGGGGGGAGGGAGAGGAGAAAGAGGCAGGTCTGAGTGTTATTTTAATTATAAGAAAATATCTCTTGGAAGCAAACAGGCAATTATGAGCAACGAATTTAAATCAGCCACTCAGAAATTACAGTGCAACACATGCCTGGTTTTTAAAGGGCTGGGTGGGTGGAAGATAACCTCTCCATCATCCCAGGATGAGGCTTGATGGATGTTCTATGGCATGGCAATATGTTTGTTGTTGGGTTTTGGTTTTTTTAACTGGAGGAAAAGTGTGGGTGAAACAGAGTTGCCTTTGGTTCCCAACTGAAAACCCTTCTCAGTTCGGCGACATCACTCTGTGGGTGTGCTTGGACTGCGGTTATTAACATTTGGAGAAGCCATCAGTGTCCCCAGGCGTGGTAATTGTCAGCCAATTTGGCCAGTCTTGCTGAAAGCCAGCACTGGGAAGCCTTGTTGGTCAGGTTATAACCCTGTGAGGCAAAGGGAAGATGTGGAGAGGTCACAGTGGGTCTCCAAGTTCGTGGGTGGTGCAAAATAATCTATATTTTACATCCTGTAGTCCTAATGAGCTGAATAGTGACCTTTAAAAATGCCAGCAAAGAAGCTTTGAGATGTTCAACAACATTAAAACTCTCATTCCGCAGTATTTGATACCACAAGGACATGGCCATGAGAGCCCATTTTTAGGCATCCATTTGCAGTGTCTGGTGAGGGAAACCTGGCACTGGTTGGCAAATCCAAGCACCCAACGGCATCAAAATCCCAGTCGTGCTTTGCACAAGTAACACACCCCAGGGGTGTTTTCATTCATCTGTGCCAGAATTTGGGCAATTTGGGGTGGGTGCATGCGGAAGTGAAAAGCTGGAAGAGTTATGGTGGGGCTTTGAGCAGACTGTGCCCCTATGTTGGCTGCCACTGTGTGTGGGAAGGTGCTTTTATTCACATGAAAAACCTGTGATGTGGAGGAGGAGGGTGGATTTGGGGCTTGGACCTCAGTCAGCTGACCAGAAACCCAGCCCTGGGTGATATTTCCCCAATAATGCAAGCTGTCCTTTT
>VYZR01121219.1:5575-16092 GCA_013400675.1 Oxylabes madagascariensis
AAAAAAAAAAAAAGACAAAAACCAAATTATGTCCCTTTTCTTAAAATTTGTCTCTTGAAAAAAAAATACCACTAATTATATCTGCTTCAACTAGGTTTTTTTCCATCCTAAATTCTGCTTTTATTTTAAGATTGTGCAGCAGCTGCCTACATCTATCAAACATTTTTGTTGGATTTTGCTGTGGAATAACAATATAAAAAAGCTGTGTAGCTACTTACAACAGGGCAGATGGCTGGACTGTTCTGGCAGCCTATGGAGTCCAGAGCTTATCTTGCAACAAGCTGCACAGGGACATAGGGAATGACCTTGAAGTCATAGTAATAAATAAGTATCATAAGTAAGTAGTGGCCACTATTTTATTACAGAACAGGCATGGTGGCCACTTAATGTTAAAAAACACTATTCTCAAAGGAGGAAAAAAAATAGGTGTTAGGGGAGTAAACTGGAGGAATATGACCAATTCACTTGATGCAGAGAATAAGAGGCTATAATATGTAAGATTTTCAATGCTTTCATTGTTTAAACCAGTTACAGAACAAAGGTTCAGCCTTGAACATACTCCAGTCCAAACTCTTTACATTGTCAGTGCTGCATTTAAGACCTGATTCCTTGTCCAAACTTCTCTTCATCGAACCAATATCCCAGCTTTAAGTAGTGCTAATGTAGCTGTATCACTGCCAAAACTTTACCATCAACCTCCATAAACATGTATGGCCACCACTTTAGCATAGACCAATGTATAGACTTCCTCATTGTTTATTTTGCTCATGACAAAGTAGCTTTCAAGAGATCTGTCAAGACTTCACCTCCCTCTAAAGAGAACAGGTGAACTTGTTAGATTTGGTGAATCAGCAAACAGGAAAAATAACCATTCATGCGGTAGCAAAGCATAAGCAGCTGTCAGTGGTTTGGTATATTTTATATAATGTATGTTCATCTAGCAGAGCTTTCTGGTGTCCTTCATTCTGCCCTCAATAGTCATCTTAATCCCACAAGACAGTAACTATTATAGAAGTATTATTTAGTCCTCAGTGCACAAACCAGCAGTCACATTTGTGTATATTGTAGACAACAAAATTCTTATGTGTGTTAACTACCTGGAATGAGGCAGCTTAGGGTAACTTCTGAGTCTGTCACTGGTTTTAGTGCCTGTTGAGTTGTACCATCTAACCAGTGGCCTGCCATTCCTCAATCCCACCACACTGGGGAGGATCACAGTGCCTCCTTTCTTCCTACACTCTCTCATTTTGTCTGTTTTCCATGTTTCCAGGAGCACTATTGCATGCTATTGTCTTATTAGTTTCTTTCACGCCTTCATCCTACACAATCTTGTCCTCACACTTCTTTCTACTTGAGATAGAAATCACTGAGGTACCAAAATCAGGGCTCCATGAAGAGTTTATTTTCAGCCATTTTGTCCCATGTCTCCTCCTGACTATTTTGTTTCCCTCAATGAACCGTACCAGTCTCCAGACTGCAAGAATTCAGCTGCTTATCAAATGAAAAAAAGAAAAGAGAAAAGCAAGAAAATTACCTGGCTTTTATTTCAGACCATTTCATAGATAAAAAAATCCTTAACGTCCAAATTTCAAGTTTTCAGTAGCTTTCTGCTCCCTGGTCAAAGTACTCACCAGCAGAGAAATGTTAATATCTAGTTATATGCTTTTTCCATATCACAGGCCTTCTGTCTTGATTTGAAAGGTGTCTGTGGAAGGGCTGACAGTGGCCTGTTAGCTAAAGGACCGAGAAGAAGTTGGAAGAAGCAAGAAGGAGCCTTTTCTCCAAGGCTGTTACCAAGGAGATCAAGAGAAGAAAGATAAGAAGTTTGTAACTGTACGAAGTATTTTTAGAAAGTTAGTTGAAGTCACTGTTACGTTTCACCAATGGTGTTATGTTGATTTATTGTAGCCAATTACAAGTGTAGAAGAAGGTAAACAATTAGAAGATGTATAAAAGGTCAGCCATGTTCGATAATGAAGAAGTAGTTGTGGTTGCCAGCTGAGACTGATTGTGAGCCTTGCTTTGTGTGTCGTGACCGCCTCGACAATGACAGGTGTCTACTAAGGAAGGCAGGAGCCTCCCTTGGAATGGAAAATGTAAACCCCTTCCATATGAATTATTATCGTTTTGAAATTAATGGGCTCTCAGGCAAGGTATGAGAATAGGAATAACAGTTCTTTACTAGTATCTATAATAAAGCAAACAAACAACAGGTGTGGCATTAATAACAAACAGAACCAGAAACCCAGTAACAGCCTTCATGGCCGCAGGCACTTTCACTTTCCCCTTTGGTGCAGTGATGGTCACAGCCATCAGGGGNGTTTCCTAGCAACTTATGGGAAAAAATTCTGTAAGTTGTTCCTTTTTTAAGGAACAAAAGGAAAGAAACCTGATCCCAAACACCTTCAGCAGAAAGTACCATTATATACCTGGTATATTATATACCTGTGTATATTATACACAACAACCTCCAGTTATGACAATTTTTGTATAAATGCTACAATTTCCCTCCAATCCTGATAAATCAATCCTTCGTTGTAATAGTTTAAGATTAAAGTCTCTTTGCAGCTGATCTTTAGCATCTGGAAGAGACATGTCCTTTTTTTTTTGTAGATTTCCATTCTTTTTACCAATCTCCATTTTTGGAGATTTGCAGTGGTGCAGAATGGAAACAGGTCCACTGTCTGAGTATTTTACACTGGGCCTCAAATTCCATCAGCAGCAGCCAGTCTGGAAAAAAGCTTGAAAAATAAACTCCAGAAGGTAAAATACAAGCTGGACAAGAGGAGCCGCTGAGGTTTGAATCATCTCTAAACCAGCCTTGTTATTTTGGGTACTGTTTTCTAGCTGTTGACTAGCTGAAGATGACATTAAATGGTAGCAGCAGGAACCAGCAGCATGGCCACTGTGCAGTGCTTCACAAGATAATCCTGATGCTATACAACATCAACAGCAAATCAGACAGATCTATGGTACAAGACATACAACTACAGACAGAACAATCCTAAAATGGCTAGCTTGGGAAAGAGTAGATAAAGATTACATGCTGTTTTCCATTACATATTATATAACTGTGGAAGAGCCTACACTGACAGACATCTGAGCTTTATTAGTCAGGTCTACTGGACCCTAGGCCATTGAGATGAACTATGTTTTAGCTATTGTAAAGCAATTGAGCATTTGGAGAAAATTACTGAAGAACTGGTTCCGTTTTCTGGTTTTTAAGAACTGCGATATCAGCTATATGAAAAACAAGACAAAACAAAAACCCAGCTCCCCAAAAACCATGAGAAAGTCTCCAAAATCAAGAATTTCTTTAAACATAAAGAGAGGAGGATGACATAGATGCATAGGTTGCCTTGTCCATTTTTTCTTTTTCATTACTACAGTAATTATTGTAGTTGCTGTAGTTTGAGTCCCTGTCTCAGCTATAGTATTCTAAAATGCAGTTTGGGTTCCTGCCGCAACTAAAGTCCTTTGAGAGTGCTGAATCGTGTCCCAATAGGCACTGTGGCCAGGCCCATGTACAGGGTGAGAAGCTGCTGATTTTCATTGCAGTTGGCAAGGCAGCTTTCTATCAGGGGATGCATCCTGTTTGCCAGGGTTGATCACCTCTTCCGGTGTAAAGTCACAGATAAAAGTGGGGCCTTTCATTTTTTATCCAATATTTAAACAGTTTTGGATTACTTAATAGTTTAGCATAATAGAGGTAAATTAAATCTTAGAGAATGAGAATGAGAAAGTATCCTCCATTTAAACAAAATCCAGGAAGGAGAGAAAAATGAAATATGCATTTAAAAGTGTCTCAAATCACAGAGGTTCATCAACATCCTTCTAAAGAAAAAGACTTTCTAATCAAATAGAAAAATTCCCTAACCATTGAAGAAATAGTAATATAAAGTCTTATTTTAAGTTAGTAAACAAACAGTAAAACTCCATAAATGTTTATATCTATCACCCATAGTGTGACACATTTATTTCATTTGTATTCATCAACACACAATCATCATGCCAGATTTTCCTGTTTGAGAAGAACAGATTACAGCAAACCTTATCTAGCCATATTTAACCATAATTTAACAAAACACATGGTCCTTAAATGCTCTGAGTTCAATACTCAACCATCTCATTGCTATTGTTGCCTTGGATACAAGAACTGGTTTGAATCACTTTGTTAATAAAGGATTTGCACTTGGGAGACTCTTTGCATTCTGTCTTCGATCCAGAAAAGCACTTAATGCACCTGCGCTCTTTAAGCACTAAAATGATTTCAATAAAGTATGACAACTTATGACTTATGGGCCTGGCCAGGCCTTTGGGAGCTGCTACCCATGGGGGAGTGGCCCGGACCAGCTGCACCCCCTTTTCTCCCCTGACTGCTGGCAGGGGAGAGGGGAGGCTGTAGCTTAGCAATGCTGGCCACGCACCCAGAGCTGCGGTGGCTGGCAGGGAGGGGCCTGCCCTGCCCGGGCTGTGACCTGGCTTTGGCTGCCCATGCTGCTGGCCTAGGGGAGGATGGGAACTTTCTTCTGGGTCCTAAAAAGTAGCTCTGAGTTTAGGTTTGTTTTAGATTGGACTAAGGAGTAAGGGAAGGCAATCTATTAGCTGTTCTTGAGCATGCTTCTCCCGCTATGCCCTATTACTAGCGTGGCTTTGAAATTTGACACTGTGTATTGTAGTTTAAAAGAGAGAAAATTCAGGTAAAAATATAAACTCTTTTTCTCTTTAATAAAAGATAGCATGATTTAAAGAATAGAGAGATAACATGAGACAGAGTTAGCAAAAAAATTAATAAATACTTTTAGAAGAAAATATAAAAGAAGTAGACATTTTTGGCTGGACTTTTTTAGTGTAAACTATAGAGAAATTGACTATTTCTTGTAATATATTAATGCTATTTAAGAGAATGCTAGTTCTAGTCAAAAGTTGTGGACTGATATAATTAAGATTCAATTTAGAATTTTAAACAGAAAAAATCCTTCATTCTTAAGGTAAAAGGAAGTTTTAGTTTTTAAAACAAAGATGATTTTGGAAAAAAGTGATTTAAAGCCCTTCGCTCCTAAAGTAAAAATAAAATCTCTATTTCTTTTGAGATAGAGATGATTTTAGAGATAGAAGAAGAAAAATCTTTGTTTTCTACTAATAGAAGCATTCTTAAACAATACCCCAAATACCCCAAAAAGCCCATAAGTAGCCAAGAGAAAAGCTGCTAATAACTACACAATCTACTGAAATTCCAAGCAGTTGCAAATTTATAACATTAAGATCCACCAGTTTTTTCTTGGAGCAAATGTCTCCATAAGACTCTAGAGAAACTCCTCTCCCAAACTAATAAAAAATTATGTTTAAATAGTAAAACTGACTAAAAATCACAAGTTGTGTCTCTCTATGTTGTTAATGAGAAAGTAAACAATTTATAAAAGAAAAAAAGTGCTTTAAAAGTTCATTTTTCTTTTTTTCCTTTTTCTTCTTTTAATGTGTGTAAATAAACCATCTTTGTAACTTTTAAGTTTAAGCCTATTTTACTCTTTTTTTCCCTCCTAATCCTATCTCACAGCAAAGTAAACACTATAACCATCCAAAAAATTAATACATTAACCAATAAACGATCAAAATTAGCAAACATAAAACTACTACATCTGCTTAAATCTTGCTGGATTACAGCCAGAGCATTCAATACCTTGCAAGAACAGACTCTAAGCAAGAATTATCACTACGAAATGTTACGTGGGGGCGTTGGTCTGGGACAGACAAATGACACAGTTCACCCAGCATCATTGACAAACAGCCTGTTTTATTGTTCAGAACTTCTTTTTGTAGGGGATTTGAATTTACAGGGCTTAGACAGCCAATTGGTTGAGATCTCTGCACCGCCCAGTGCAGAGTCCCTCATGACCCTGCTGGCTAAAGCTCCCTCAGCACCTCCTCACACAGCCTTCCCCAGCTCCCTTGTAGCTTCTCTGCACTCTCTCCAGCCCCTCCGTAGCTTTCTGCTTCTGAGTGGCAAAGCCAAATTCTCTCTGCAAAAGGAAACTTTTAGTTCTTGACAGTTCTGCCATGGAAAAGGAGTAACCAGCCAGTAATGCCTTTGCTTTAGCTTATGCACACATGGAAAACTACAACTGTGTCCAAATGTCATCCAACACTGGAAAAGGCACGAAAGTTGGTGCAGTAGCATCTTTGCTTGCTGGAAAAAGAGAGAACCAATCGGCCTTCTGCACCGAGCAAACCCACAAATCACAAGCACACCAAGTGCAAAAGGAGACTGCTTCCTCCTGCACTGTCCACAGCACTCAGCTGCAGAGAGGGCATGTTTGGCAGGGAAACAGCCCTTGCACTGAGCACTATCCTGTCGGGGATTCTGGAATTCTGCCTGAAGGTCCCTTGTGGGCATCCACATTTCTGGCTAACACTTCCTCAGCCCCTCCTGAGTAGGGTTGTCCTTCATATCCTTCCCCAGCTCTGTTGTCCTGCTCTGGACACACTCCAGCCCGTCTATGACTGTCTGCTTCTGAGCGGCAAGCAGTGTTCTGCTTGTTCTCTCTGCAGATTTTCTCTGCAAAATGGAGCTTTTAGTTCTTTTTACAACTCTGACATGGAAAGGTAACAAATAACCAGCAACACCTTTACTCTTGCTGCTGCAGACATGGAAAACTAAAACTGTATCAGAATCTCATTCAGTGCTGGATGAGACAGCAGTAGTTGGTGCAGTAGCATCTTTGCTTGCGGGAAAAGATAGAACGAATAAGGCTTCTGCCCCTAGAAAACCCACAATGCACAAGCACGCAAAGCCAAAGAGGAGAGTGACACCTACTGCAGTGTCTAAAGCACTCGGATGCAGCGATGCGATGTTTGGCAGAGAAACAGTCTTGACAGTGCTTGCTGAGCACTGTCGTTTAGGGATTTCTGGAAGTCTGCCTGTGAAGGTCCCTCATGAGCATCCAGCTGTAGGCAGCAAGACCTTTCTCATCTGGCACTTTTGCGAGCTCTACTTTTGGCATATGTTTTCAAGTTTGTGGCTGGACTCTGCAAGAACAAAAAGCTTTGTTAGGGCAAAGGAGTTCATGTTGCCCTTTGAGTTTGGTGCAAAGAAGAGTTTGCTCTTGAAAGGGGAAGATTGTGAAAACTTTTATGTCCTTATAAAGAAGATTTGAGAGCAGGGACGTTTTCTGACTTGGCTCTGTCCTGGCAGTGGTTTCAAGCTGGGCTTGGTGCATTTCCTTCTTTTGCAAGTCGACAGTGCCATCGTGTAGTTGTTTTGATGAGTGCTGACGGTGCCCAGGGGAAAAGCTGAGCGCTTTACTGGCCCGGACACCCATTCATGTGGGAACAGTTTGTGGAAGAGCTCTGCCGTGCATCCTGACTCTTCGAGATTGACAGAATGTGATCCTGTATGAAGCAGGGAAGGAAGAAGAATCATTTCATTATTGGCTGTGCAGTTTATAGGCTGCAAAAGAAAAGGCAATTACAGCACAGCCTATTGCTTTTAGAACCTTTTCTGTGCAATCAGCTCCTCAACATGTAACTTGCACCCACTGAACTGCATCAAACTTCCTGAAGATATGCTTTTTCCCTCAAGCTCCATGTACCATCCTACATTCTCACTCTCGCAGATCCCACACTGGGATCCCGCAGCTGCCCACAAAGAAAAAGTCCTTCAACAAAAAGTCAGTAATGGCCTTTAAAGTTCCTTTGCAGTCTGCTAACTAGATGAAACATACTAGTAAGTAGCGCTTTCATTCTAAACTATATATAGCATCATCACATTCTCTCAAGCTGGTCGGAGTCCATGGCTAAAGAGAAGCATTTCCAGCTGCAGTTAACACTGAGAGATGTGCCAGGACCCAAAGAATTTGCTGACCTTCCCTTTTCCTTATGGAATCTGATATTCGCAGAATAATCACTTTTGCACCCCTTCAGTGTTGCCGACTCCAAACACCTAGAGCTCACACAGATGGAACACAGAGGAACTGGATGCCCATAAGGGATCTTCAGGCAGAATTCCAGAATCCCCGACAGGATAGTGCTCAGCGCAAGGGCTGTTTCCCTGCCAAACATGCCCTCTCTGCAGCCGAGTGCTGTGGACAGTGCAGGAGGAAGCAGTCTCCTTTTGCACTTGGTGTGCTTGTGATTTGTGGGTTTGCTCAGTGCAGAAGGCCGATTTGTTCTCTCTTTTTCCAGCAAGCAAAGATGCTACTGCACCAACTGTCGTGCCTTTTCCAGCATTGGATGACATTCGGACACAGTTGTAGTTTTCCATGTGTGCTGAAGCTAAAGCAAAACTAATGCTAGCAACTTGCTNATCTGGCTGTTTGCTACTTTTCCATGGCACAGCTATCTGGTACAAAAAGCTCCACTTTGCAGAGAGACAGCACTGCGCTCAGCTTTCACATTAGCAATCGGAATTTACAGCTGTTTCTCTAACACAAGTACTATTCGTTCTCGCTTTTGTCAGCAAGCAAAGAAGCTACTGCAGAAACTTGTCTGCCTTTTCCTGCCCTGCTCTAGATTCTCCGCCACTTGGAGTTTTCCATGTCTGCAAGCAGCAAGAGCAAAAGTGTTTCTGGCTGCTTGCTACTGTTCCATGGCAAAGCTGTCCAGTACGAAAAGCTCCACTTTGCAGAGAGACAGCACTGCGCTCAGCTCTCGCTTTATCTGCTGACTCTTGGATCGCTTTCCCAGCACACAAGCCTGGTTCGTTCTCATTTTTGACAGCAAACAAAGAAGATACTGCAGCAACATGCCTTTCTTTTCAAGGACTGCCTCGGATTGTGATGTCCTTGGAGTTTTCCATGTCAGCAAGCAGCATGAGCAAAAGCGTTGCTGGCAACCTGCTACTTTTTCATGGCACAGGTGTCCGCTACAAAAAGCACCGCTTTGCAGAGAGAGAGCACTGTGCTCAGCTCTCGCTTTATCTGCCGGCGCTTGGATCGCTTTCCCATGCACAAGACCTGTTCGTTTTTGCTTGTGCCAGCAAGCAAAAATGCTACTGCAGCAACTTGTCTGCCTTTTCCTACCATGCACTAGATAGTCCTCCACTTGGAGTTTTCCATGTCAGCAAGCAGCAAGAGCAAAAGCGTTTCTGGCTGCTTGCTACTTTTCCATGGCACGGCTGTCCAGTATGAAAAGNGAAATGCTTTCTGGTGCGAAAAGAAGCTATTGCAGCAACTTGTCTGCCTTTTCCTACCATGCACTAGATAGTCCTCCACTTGGAGTTTTCCATGTCAGCAAGCAGCAAGAGCAAAAGCGTTTCTGGCTGCTTGCTACTTTTCCATGGCACGGCTGTCCAGTATGAAAAGCTCCGCTTTGCAGAGATACAGCACTACGCCCAGTTCTCACATTATCTGTCGGCATTTGGATCTCTTTCCCGGAGCACAAGCCCCATTGGTTCTCGTTTTTGCCGGCAAGCAAAGGAGCTACTGCAGCAACTTGTCTACCTTTTCTTGCCCTTCACTAGATTCTCATCCACTTGCAGTTTTCCATATCAGCAGGCAGCAAGAACAAAAGCGTTGCTGGTTACTTGCAACTTTTTTATGGAACAGCTCTCCGGTATGAAAAGCTCAGCTTTGCAGAGAGAGGTCACTGCGCTCAGCTCTCACTTTATCTGCCAGCGCTTGGATAGCTTTCCTGGTGTATAAGACTCGCTCATTCGAGCTTTTGCAAGCCAGCAAAGAAGCTACTGCAGCAACTTGTCTGCCTTTTCCTGCCCTGCGCTAGATTTAACTCCACTTGCAGTTTTCCATGTCTGCAAGCAGCAAGAGCAAAAGCATTGCTGGCTACTTGCTACTTTTTTATGGCACAGCTGTCCGATACGAAAAGCTCCACTTTGCAGAGAGAGAGCACTGCACTCAGCTCTCCCTTTATCTGCCGGCGCTTGGATCACTTTCCCTGTGCAGAAGACCCACTCATTCAAGCTTTTGCCAGTAAGAAAAGAAGCTACTGAAGCAAAATATCTGCCTTTTCTTGCCCTGCACTAAATTCTCCTCCACTTGGAGTTTTCCATGTCAGNTAGATTTAACTCCACTTGCAGTTTTCCATGTCAGCAAGCAGCAGGAGCAAAAGCGTTGCTGGCTGTTTGATACTTTTCCATGGCACAGCTGTCCAGTCCCAAAAGCTCCGCTTTGCAGAGAGAGCACTGCGTCCAGCTCTCACTTTATCTGCCGGTGCTTGGGTTACTTTCCCAGCGCAGAAGCCCCATTCATTGTCGCTCTTCCCAGCAAGCAAAGAAGCTGCTGCAGAAACTTGTCTGCCTTTTCCTGCCCTGCTCTAGATTCTCCGCCACTTGGAGTTTTCCATGTCTGGAAGCAGCTAGAGCAAAGCGTTCCAATGTACCGTGTTGTTTCCTGTGGCACAGCTGTCCAGTACGAAATGTTCCACTTTGCAGAGAGAGAGCACAGTGCTCAGCTCTCGCTTTTTCTNAGAGAGAGCACAGTGCTCAGCTCTCGCTTTTTCTGTCGTTTCTTGGTTTGCTTTCCCTGTGCACAAGACCCACTAGTTCTGGCTTTTGCCAGCAAGCA
>VYZR01121220.1:4482-47138 GCA_013400675.1 Oxylabes madagascariensis
AGTACATGATTAAAAGAAAAAAAAAAAAAAAAAAAAAAAAAAAAAAAAAAAAAAACCACCAAAAAAAAAAAAAAAACCAATAGGGATGTGAAAGTCCATCTGGCAATAGCATGGCATTAAACTGTGCCATGTTAGTATATGTGTGCAAGCCTGTAATAAGGCCTCTTAAGTACTCCGACCTTAATAAGAACTCTTCCATAGACAATTTATTTCCAAAGAATCAGGCTAAATGGCGTTGAAATTTGAGTCTCACTCTCTGAAAATAGTTTCTCTTTGGTTGCCTCCCTTTAATTTATCCTCAGTCTCAATCAGAACATTTCTTTGGGTTGCTGCCCCAGTGGTGTGATTATGGGTGTGATCCAACCATGGCCAAGAGCTGCCAAGTGCTCCTCAGGGATGCTGAGGCCCCACTGATTTCCATGGATGCTCATGGAGCACCTTTCACTATGGAGCACTGGGGGAACACTTTGGGCTGGAGTCATGGTTTCTTTCCCAAACCACCCAATTAGAAATCACTTCATTTCATTCACTCATTTATAATTATACCTATAAACAGCCCATATGAGCAAAAGATTAATAGGGCTAGCAAGCATTTCCAGGGTATAATCGGCTGTCATCCCATAATTACTCAAAGAGATTGAACGAGTGGCTTTGAAATTACAAGGAGAGTTGCATTCTTTTACTGAGATGGGAGCAGCAAAACATGAATACCCATGAAAAGCCCTGCTAATTTTTTGTCTGTGGTCCATTCTTTAGCATTTAGGACATGGTTGCTCCAGCCTCAAGGGCCTATCCTGTGGTACAGAAGTCAGTGAGCACCATAAGAGTATTAATCCTGCTGATCTGGCCTTAAATCAGATGCATCAGACCTCTGGTACTGCTTCTGGTAGACACAAAGTCTGATCCTCATTTTTCACTTCCATTTTTACGTGCTTTATATAGGCAAGGAAACTGAGAATTAAATCCTGCAGAGTAATCCCTGCTGACCATGGTTGATCTTGTAAAGATTTCACTCCCATCACCCAATAAACTATAAAATGCTTCCCAGAGACTCAAATGAGAGGTGTTGAAATGCACAAGTAATCATGACTAAAGTATTGCTTTTGTTATAGTTTGGGGATGCAGAAAAGAATACAACAGAAAAGGAAGCACATTCAAGAAAACTGGCAAAAATAAAAATAATTTTAAACAGTTGCTGTGTGGGATTAATAAAAACTAGTAGAAAAATGCCTTCAAGAAATTTTCTGGAGCTGGGAATTGATTGGAGTTTTGTGCCTGTTAAAACCCCATTACTCTAAAAGTGTTCCACTGAAGTAAGCCTGTGGTACTGGGCAGGCTGAAGGGTGTCACACGTGTGACAGATAGGGGAGGGGAGCTCACGATGTGTTTTGCAATAGTTCCCCTAAAGCTGACTATTTTTGTGATTTCAGAAGACCAGAGGAGAGTTCTAGAGTGGCAATTTGGGAAAACCACTGGAGCAGAGAACCGTGTCCCACAAGAATTCCCCTACGGGAAGACATCAGATTTCATACCCTCTGTTACTGAAATGGTTTTGGTCAAAATTTCTTTTCCTTCCCCTGCTCTGGGAGTTTTATGTCTGTTCTGTCTATCCACAATGATCTCATTCTCTCCAGCTGACTTGTTTGAGGTAAATAGAAACCGCTGTCCTAATTTTGACAGGTAGGGTTTTTCAGTAATTTAGTTTGATTTATAACAAACTTGCCATTAAATTAGTCTTATTCCTATTTCCTGTATGATGCAAATGAGGAATCCCAGATAGCCCGAAAACAACTTCTGGCAGCATTTCTGGAGCACTAGACTCAAGAGAGAAAAGAAAGGAGATGGACTGGCCATTATTTTGCTGCTGCAAAGTCCCTTCCACAGAGCCTTTCAGGTCCCACTTTTCAGCAGGCAGTGTGTGAAAGAGCAGCCTCAGGAAAGGTGAAGGAAAGCGAAGAACCACAGATTTTTCTTAATTTAGTGGCTGGTCAAAATATTATATGGCTTTTCAATACCCAACTATTCTGCCTCTTGACAAAAAAACCTTTTACAGGGAAAAAAGGTGGCAGCCAATACAAACAAGGAGAGTAAAAATAGCATATTTAAATGGACAGTTAAATACAGTTACCAGGAAAGCTGAGGTTGTGAGCAGCTTCCCTGGCACAAGCAAGGAAGCAAGAAAACCTCATGACTCAATCAGTAGGGGAGTGTGCTTTCAAACTTAGAAACATTTAGGAGCTTTACACCTTTGAGGGTTTTTTCTCATCCTCTTCTCCCATCTTGTATTGTGTGTGTACATAGCTTTATTTGATAAAATGGGATATGAAGGGATGTTAGGCTCAGATCACTACTAGAAAACTCCCTTTGCACTTGTGAACTCAATCACTCACTCAGTGGCTGCTAGGGCAAGTCTGAGAGCAAAACAGATTCAGACCTTTAACACTAAAATGGCCAGAAGTTACTGAAGGAATGAAGAAAGTTTTAGGTTACAGGCTGTGTGTACTGTGAAAGGGATATGCATCCAGTCTGAGTGGTTCTTCTCAATTGTATTTTTTAGGCCAGTGAGAAAAAGCACACATCCTGTTTTTTACAGCTGGGAGCTTAACTGTTCTCAGCTTACACAGAAAGGGGCACAGAGGAAGCAAACTTTGAATAGCAGTGCACTTTTGATGAATGTTACCCACTTTGTGTTCAAGACAACCCACCTGTCTACTGTTCATCGAAAGACTGAAATTGAGAACTTCCAACAGAATCTCAAGAGAACTCTTTCCAAAAGATTTTTAAAATACAATTATTTTTTAGCACATCACTCAACAGAAGCCAGGAGGATGGCTCCTTTGATTTCAGAGACTGCAATTTGTGCTTATTTAGTTTGGATGCTCAAGAAGATGAACTCTCTAAAATAATTCTGATGACTTATCAAGGTTGGCAGTACATTTGGTCCTGTAATCTGGGCTTTAGAAGGGTCGTTACAGGGGTGATCTGGCTCTTCACATCCAGATAATCCTAAACCCATGGTGTTCAAGGCAACATAGAGATTGATTCTGCATTAGGGAAAGTGATGGAAAGAAATTCCTTCCTATTTAAAGAAAATTAAACAAACTTTGTGCATTGGAAGGCAGTAAGATCCTCTAGAGCGGGGAGAAAATTGTGATGGATAAATAGCAGGAGTCACAGGTAGCCCTGCAGTACCCCAGCACTCTGAATGGCTGCTCGTAAAGTTTCAGGCAGAATTAAGAAAGTGGCCAAAATGGCACATAAACTGAATATCATGTGCTGATGAACCTGGGTCCCTGTCTTCTTCTGCTTTTCCCTCTTCCTCAGTCTTTTCTCACTCCATCAAGAGGATATGTACAGTATAAAATGCTGTAGCCAAAATCGCTTTTGTAGAGTTTAGAAGATTGAAAATTACAGTACTCAACCTAACTGAGCATCCTCAGACAAACCCTGCAGGCAGCCTCTGTTCCAGGGTACCTACAGGAGGAGGGACACGTGGTAGGCACAGAGCACACAGCCCCAGGAGGCTCCTACTAAATGGCCAGGAGAAAGCCAAATTGTTGTTGTGGCACAGAAAAGGGGTAGACACAAGTTCCTTGTCCTTGTATCCCTGTGTAACAATCCCGTGTACCCTGTACCAATACTTGCCTTTGAGGCATTTCACATTAACAATGTTCTTTGATATAGCCAGAATGAAATAAGGAAAAGCCTGTAGTCCCTATATCTAACTCTGGCAGGCAGCTATCTAGCAAATTATCACCTCTGCAAAATCCTTACATACAGGAAAGTATTATTAATGTGGCCGTCCCATTGTGCTTACATTCTGCCTGCTACAATTTAGAATTTAGGTGAAAATATGACTGCAGAACTCACTGTGGCTCAGCTTTAATGCTCCCCACATGTAGTGAAAATATGGATTATTACCTGCATTCAGGTTCCTAGAGTGGGATTTGTTCATGTGATTCGGGAAATAAAAAGGTCAGCAATACTACTCGTTACTCTGCTTGGAAAAGCTACATAAACATTTGTGCTAACGTACTAAATTCTTCCTAACCAGAGATACGTGATATAAATTATAAACAAAAAAATTATCTTTACATCTGTTATTGTCATATTATTTCCCTTTCATGTATCCTTGTTTTCAAGATGCTTCCTGACAGAAGTTTTTCCAAGATAAAAAGTATTTGGTAAACATCTTTCCTCAGCAGGAACATTAAGTAATCCTAGCAGATTATTATGAATTATATTTTATTATTGGTATCTGTTTGGTAAATATGGTATTGTTTGACTCCACAGAAGGGTCAGACACATTGTGCACAGTATTGTAGTGACAGCCTGCAAAAGCCTACTGAGCACCACTGGGCTAACAGGGGGCTAACAATCTGAATTATGATGCTGAGACTGTTACTAAATATTTACTGAGGCATCAGGGCTCCTCAATTCACTGTAAAAAGCTATTGTGAGGTATTATTATTGCCACAGGCTATTCATATTACCCAATTTAAAGGGTCACTCCCCAAGAGGTAATAGTGATCACCTCCCCAGCTTTCCAGTCTAAAGAATAGCAATCACTTGCTTCCAAAACAAAATATAATCTTTAAATTGGACCCTGCTCAAAGTAGCTACCAAAGCCAGAGAGAGCACTATGACACAATTTCCAACATCTAATGAAGACAATATAAAGGCAGAAAAAAAAATCCCCTCTAAATCACAGATATTCAAGAAAATTTATACACTGCTAAGTCAGGCTTCTGCAAAACCTCAGTGTCAGCCTCTTTCTGTTCTTGGTACCTCATGTGTCTTTTTCCAAATCAGTAGCAGAGAGAATGAAGATTCTTGTTGTTTAGTAAGATCAGGCCATTTAATCCTGCTCTTCATCTCTTTCTTCTGCTGTTCACGAGCAGCCCAGATTGCTGTTTATCAATATTCATTTGTTGAGTTATTACAAACAATTCTCCAGTTCTCAAACATAATTCTAGCTTTTTACTTCCCCTATGCTCTAGGACTGTAATTGAGGCAGCCAATGATGTAGCTGAATATAAACTTCCATAAACAGACGCTGTGAGCTGGAACTTGACTGCACGTAGGCCATCCACACACTTTTTCCACTCTGACTCTTTCTCCCTGCATCCAACTGGGGAAGATGTTTTGGCTGTGACTCCCCTGTAGCTTATTCCACGTCACACCAATGACCGACTGGAGTGAGGAAAAAGCTACTGGTTAAATGTCCATGGTTTTCAGTCAGCACACCAGGAATTTCAGGTGGATGAACTCCTTTTCTCTTCTGAAAGGGATCTGCACTCTCCAGTCAGCCTTCAAAGCCTTGGAGCTCTGTTTGTGGAGGCTGTCTTCTTCACCTCTCCAAAGACCAGGAATCTACCGCAGCAATGAAAACTTTACTGGCTGTGTTTGCTTTTCATATCGTGCAGACAGGGGATATTAGGCAGGAATTTGCTTTACAATCACCGTTTATATCATTTACTCTTGTTCTTTTCATCCCAGAGAAAGCCTAACCTTTTTCTCATGGAATTTCTGTTAAGTGAGTCACAGAAGTCAACTGCTGCCCAGGCATTCACAGGAAAGGAAGATTTACATTTTATGTGTGTTTTTAGGAACACTCTCCTGTCACACCATTCATCTCCATGGCTAAATTAGGTCATTCTTTTGCTTTTTCCCCTCTTTGTATTGTAGAGAAAAACAGACGTGATTTATCAGTCTGTCATTATGGAGGAGGCTTCGTTCTGAATTTGTCCATTCACTTCTAACTCCACGCAAACCTCAGCCTGTGATTCCCATCATTTTGGGGCTCCTTAACCAGAGAGCATGACTGGGCAAAGACTTGGATACTTTGGTGATTAAATATTTATAAAACACCCAATTTAGATGGTGGGTGGATGAGAGCAAGGAAGCAACACTTCTCTGTGACATGGTCTCCCCATAACCCACTGGAAAATATTTGGCAGTAAGCAAAGATTCAGAAAGCAGGTCCTAGCAAATGTGCTTTGTTCCTGCATGCGTGCTGTGCCTGAGGTGCCCGTTCATGGCAGGTCCCTGGGGGACAGCAGTGCCCCTGGCCATGGGACACCTGGGTCCTCCTGCACTGCCCAGGGCGTGCCCTAGAGCAGTGCTGTAGGGGACCCTGTGCCTTTCCAGTGGTGAGGAGGAAGAGAACGTTTCTCTTAAGGATGTGAGGGCTTTCCAGACTTCTACAGATTTTAAATTTATTGAATAAATTCTTAATCTTGTACCAAAACTCCCTTGGGAGTTGCATATGTAAACTTTTAAACCAAAGTAATCTTCTGCACTTGTGATCTGCTCCATTATTAGCATGGAACTGAAGGGACTTGGAAGAAACTCAGTTACTGCTCCATAGTCACAGAAATCTCCAACAAACAGGGCACTGTCTAACTAAATCTAACATAATCATTAATTCAAGGATCATTATTTAGAGAATTTCATCATATACAAAAACTTTAAACACAAAATCACTAGATTAACAGGAGCATCTTCATTCTTCTACCTGTCTGCTTTTCTTCTTTCTTTTGGGAGTACAAAAATTATAGTTCTTATATTTTAACATGACAAGAGACACTTGATCAGGTGTTCTGACCACGTCACACTCATTGCATTTCTCTTTCATACACTCATATTACAGCCAAAAATGAACATGTGTTAGATTAAAACATTTTGGTCCTCAGCAGAGTAAACTGTTGATGCCATGCTGACAGCCTGTTAACAGCCATCAGCTATTCCTAGAATTGCTGTGGGAGTTTGTAGGAAGGCATTTGCAAATGCTTTATCAATACGGATTTACCTCAGCTGCAAAAGGACAGACAGCATCACTTGTTGCATCCTGGGTGCAAAATGCCTTATTCTTCTTCTAGCCAAAGAAAAAGCACGTAAATCAAAATGAATTGCAGGGAGACAGCTCAGGAACTATCTGGGGTGGAAGGTAACAGTCTGAGGGAAGGAATGAAGCTTCAGGAATTGCAACAGTTTTCCAATTTTTACCTGTAATCAGGCAGCATACTCCCAAAGAAAGCTCATTATGCTCTTTTATCCAGTCACTCCAGACTGCAGCTTGATTATGCTGAGATTTCAAGCCTTGATATTTTTAGCATCATTCTCTTGCTTTTTCCCTTTGTCAGCAGGCATATTTGCATTTTTAAATAGTCAAATTCTAATCATAAATGTAGATTAGTGAAAAATCCCCCAATCTGTACCTAGATATAAATACTGCTGTGGCTGGATCTGAGCTGGGATGCAGAGATTTATCAGGGGTGTTAGGTGCCCTCTGGACCAGGTAGCTCCTTGCCTTTGGCTCTGCCCATCTTGGCTCAAAGGATTTTGAAGTCAAACATGTTCTATAGATGTTGACACCTCATTACCTCTTTCTGAAAAGATAAAAACTTCACTTGTGCACACTTCTCTCTGCAAATTTGGCTTGAGTTCATCTGATAGTAAGAGATTTTGCTAAATTTCACCACATAATTACTGAAGTGCAAATCCTCAGGAAAAACAATTTGCTGTAAAGATTTCATATTTGCAGCTTGAGAGGTGCTGATTAGTTGGTGTTTTACTCTGGCATCAAATTTTAGTATCTTCCTTAGAGCATGCATCACCACTTTTTTTCTTTTTTTAATTTATTTTTCATTCCTTTTCATTAATATGCAACTTTTCACAAATATTTCCTTCAGCTATGCATGTTGCTTAAAAAGTTGACCATAATGGAGCACAAGCAATGTACAAAAATTTAGTTCATTTATTCAACAGATTTTGCCTTCCTCTCTCTTGCTCTCTTCTCTACCACTACATTATCTAATTCTCTTTTCCTTTTTTTTTTTTCCCTTTTTTTCCCTATTTTCTGCAACACACAGGTAAGTTCTTGTTTGTTTCAATAGCTGGCTTTAATTCTTGGTGCAATTTAATATTAGCTTACCACCTCTAACAGCCCTTACAAAGTTTGTTCAGTGGCAAGGACAGGGCACAGTGAGCCCTTGTCTGTGTTGAACAACTTTGCTTGTATTTCTTTTCTGTCCCAGTCTGGCAGCAAGCAGAATACAGGCATAAACAGTGTCGGCAAGCTCAGCCTCGGTCTGCTGAAAGACCTATATTTTCCACGAGCCACAAATTCTGCTCTCAGAAGAACGAGACAATGAAACAGTGTGCCTCACTCCCTTCATAGTCATATGCAGTGGGATCAAAAAAACAAGTTTTATACCAGTTAAAAAGCAAGATCGGCTGAAGGAGCAAAGGAAGGCAGGATTTAGCTGTTAATGTGTAGGTCTTTGCCAAACATACACACTCTTGCAGTATGAGGATTCATTTTGTTCAAATTCCCCAGGGCGAGTGTCACTCCACGTAGTTATGTGTGGCTGGAGAGAGCCACAGTAAGAGCGGGAGACTGAACTTGAGCTGAAATATTGGCTGAGCTTGGGAAAGATCATAAAGAACCGAAGGAACAACTTACAGCATGTGAAGACTGCTGGAGGGAGCTCCTCAACGATGTACATGACAGCTCAGCTGTACAGCAGGGTATAACTAAACAGAAAGCAGACCAGCACTAAGAAATGCTTGTGCAAGGTCAGATACCTTGGGAGGTTGTGCTGTTCAAATTGTGCCAAATAAAATCCCCACATTCAGGAGGAACTGTACACTTACACAAGAGCAGGACTACACTTCAGAGCAGGAACGTGCAGCCAGGACCTCAGTTAGAAAACGCTATTGTACTGATGTAGTGGTCATACACAATACCAGCAAATGCTGCTATAAACCACAAAGTCAAGGCAGCCCCAAAGTCTTCAGTGTCTTCAGGGTCAAAACATATGACTGGGTCATTTAAATTAGCAAGTTACCTTTTGTTTATACTTCTCTTCTTATGAATAGCTTTAATTGTAGCCTTCAGCACAAACCTCAGTCAGCCTGGGAGTTTCCATGCAGCATTTGCTGTCCACAGCTCGCTCCTGGGGCTCCTGCCAGCTCAGCGAATCACCACGGTGCCAGCACCGAGTCCCAGCTTCACAGGCAGTGCCATGGCAGCACTGCAGTGCTTGCATGCTTACCTGTGAAATGCACCTTTGTCCATGCTCCTTCAAGTGGTGATGTAGAGTGGCATAGGAATTTTCCTGTAGCTGAACATCTCCATGTCACTCCCTCTCTGCAGCACGTGAATCAAGGAACTGGAGGCTGCTGACCAGCGGTACCTGCCGTGCACTAGCCCACTCCCCCTTTTTTTTCTTTTTTTGGCATGCATTTGCCCTCAGGGACTAAGGGTGGTTGTGCATCAGGGGCAGGGACAGCGGCAGGGGCGAGGTCCTGGCACACACAGCTCTGTGCTTGCTGCTCAGCCACCAAGTGTCTGCTTGCTCCTTGGAAAGGCAAGCAACTAAGGAGAAATACCGACTGCCTCAGATGCTACCAGCTGCCCTGGTTCAATAACTAGGTCAGCTAAAGGTTAAACCAGCTGAGGCGTAAGCAGCAAGTTTAAATTTAACAAAAAGAAAAAAAAAAAAAAAAAAGGAGCGAAAAAAAACCAAAGCCGGAGGGGCTGGCAGTCCCCATCACAGCCATTCACACTGGAGCCATCTCACATCTAGGGGGCTAAATGCACCTCACCTCAGACATAAATCAGTGACATGAAACCAGCAATGAAATCAGCCCGTTTGCTTTGATGTATCCTGCTGTGATATATTAATAACTTTTTACTTTCTGTAGTAAATTCTGTCAGAAATCATAGTTCAATTCCAAATTATATCATTTACCAAGCCTAATGCAACTTTAAGGATATTACACAGTATTTTGTCTAAGTATTTTAAATCAATCATGGTTTACCATGCAGATGCACATTTTTTAATTTTCCTAGTAGTGTGTAATTGCATTTGAAGCTTAGGATTTTGCTGCTTTGGTGGGAAAGACGCATCTAGCTTTCCACACTCATGCAGGGAATACATACTTTGGAGATAGTGTAATGTGAAATTCCTCCACTAAGAAAATCAGAATGACATCTAAGGAAACTGCCTGTGGATCTCAGAGCTGGGTTAAGCAGTGGAAAGATAATTTCTGTGCTAACACTGCCACCCATCGAAAAATAAGAGGCACAGTCATTGTATGTCCCTGTTTTCATCTCTTCTTCCTCTTTGGTATGCTGCAGTGTTTTCATGGATATTTTCTCCTCACTGCTGTCTTTTATAATGCAATGTTATCAAGTAAAAATTGTAAATAAACTAAACCTAAATGGTAGGTCAAATATAGCTATAAACCAGAAGATAGATTCTCTCCAGAACAAGATCAGTAACGTATGGAAGTCTCCCTGTGAATGGTGACAGGGAGCTACTAAACCCCCAGCACATAAACATGGCATGTGTAAACATATATATCATGAAAGTACATGTAGAGCCCTGATCCAAAAGAATTCCACCAGCTGGGCTCTTCCCTCCACCTTGGGAGAGCTGCACTTCTCTTTTCTTAAGAGACAGAATCTCCCTCTGAACTCTTGCTATTTTCTCTGATGCCCTTATACCTTTTTTATCTCCTGCCTCACTAATGTTAAGAACAAACCACGATTGATTTTTGCTTAACATTGCTTCTTCATCTTGTGGTGGAGTGGTGGTTTCCCCTTGATGCAACTCACAATTGCTTCCTTGCTCGGGTTGTGAGAGGTTCAAGTGTCTCTGGTTTCACACCTTCTTCCCTGAATCATGCTTTTTTACCTTTACCATTTCCTCTCACAAATGATTAACATCCGTATCATACAATGGCCATTAGCAGTGAAACACTTGAACCATGCAATTTTACAATAAATTCCCTTGCACAAAGATTTGATTTTATTATCTCTTGCATTTCCCAAGAGTTACCCCTACACCTACACTAGCAGGAGCTAAATTTAGTTCAGGAAGCCAGCTGCTTTCTCCTTCCCTGACTCACTTGGGGCTGTGCAGTCCTGCTCCCGCTGTCAGCTTTTGGTCAAAGTTATTCTTGTTGGTAAAGCCAACACAAGGTACATGAGGGATGTAAGGGCTGTCCTTGGGTCAACAAAAAGACCCAAGGAGACCTTTTCATGAATTTTGCAGATATGAACTGTTTTTAAAAGGCAAACTGTTATACAATACTTCAAAACAATGCTCCTCTTTTCCAATTAGCAAGGTTATTAGCAAAAACCCAATCTTGCTTATGACTAAAGTAGTAAATCACTTTTTTTTAACACTTATAACATTGTTTTCTGGAAAGCGGAATTAATTATGCTTTTCTACAGAGAAACATCATATAAATTATGTTTTTGTGTGCTATATGGACCCTAGGATTTTATTAAGCGACTGCATGTCCTGCACAGCTGCAGATGAAAAACTTACCAAGACAACACAGATGGAAAGGTCCTTAACAGAGTTAGAGAAATCCATCTGCAAATCTCATTCTGTAAAGGTTTTATGTAACAGCTCACTCTCACTGAGAAGCTATTGAATAACAGGCAGCATGCTGGAAATCTTCTAATGCTTTACAAAGCCTGGATATATGGACAGGGGGTTAAATCATCATTGTATTGCTTATTGTCTGAAGGATGAAGAGTGGAGAGTTCTAGACTCGTGATTTATGAAATATGGATGCTGTTACAATTCTTTCAAAAATGAATAAAAGAGAGCTCAAAGAATGATTTAGTCTTCATTTAACACAGTTTCAGAAATGATCAAGTCTTCAGAAGTTCTTGAAAAATTTAAGGACTAACCATTTTTCAATTAAATAGCATCAGAAAAAAAGACAGATGACAAAGGCAATAAGATATTGTTTGGTTAACTAGAGTTACCCCTTGACAACTTTAGTTAGGACTTCCCATGCAATATTTTTATCTTCATGAGAGAGTGTGAACTGTTTCACAAGACAAAAGTTTACGAGCTGTGTAACCAGTGTCAGAGTTATCCAGTTCCCCAGCTGATGGAAAGTTCCTCCAAGTCCAATGCTCTCTGTTGTTTTATGATCTGAGTTTGTAGAACTTCTTTCCAGTTCTTACCACAATTCTGGCAAATCTCAGATGCTTAGCTGCCACTTCTTACTCCTTGGCCGGATTCACTTATTCTCTCAGGTTATCTAAATTTGCACCTTATTTACTAATTTTGCTAAATACATGGTAAAGGAATGAACTGCAGCAATCTGACCACTAAACTTGAGCAGCACAAAATCAAAAAATCTCAATGGGCAACAGCAAAACTTGGACAACTTCACTGCTGGATTTCGCTGCATTTGAGAAACCTATGTGTAGGCACAGATATCTTGGCTTTGATTAAGCTTCACACAATTGTTACTGCTTGCAACTGAAATTCTCCTTAAGATACAAGAATTGCAACATTGTTTTCCTACACATCTTGATGTGAAGTTGATCATTCTTAAGGATTTGCATTCTCCCATTCTTCTCCTACTGCCCTACAGAGATGTACATTAATTTCTTTCTATGTAATTTTGTATGCAAGGTTATTGGAACAATGGTGCTTCCAGGACTTAGGGTGAATACCTAAGAAAAAAATTTGAATGAAAAAATTTTAATTACTTGGAGGAATGAAAACAAAGTCTCCTGGTTATGTCCTATTAGTCCAGCCTCTTAATACCTCACTTATATTTGCATACACTCCCGTTTATTGTCAACAGATGAATTTATGATACAAGATCCTTTTCACCAAAGACAAAGGTATCCCTGTTTTGTCTACTTGCAAAATATTATTCCATCCATTCCTCAAACAGCCATAGACCTCACACTAATGCAAATTGTAAATTTAAATTCTATGCAGCACCTGCCATGGAAGTAAATAGGTATTTTCAAATACCTCCCAAACAATGTTTATGGAATATTTGGGTAACTGCTGAAGGGCAGGGATCAAATATTCTTGAGCCTGGGACTTCAGAGCTACAGGGAGAAATGAAGCTGTGCACCACCCCTTGCAGGAAAAATAACAATGATGGACTTAGCCACGTGAATCCCTAGAGGACAGGTCTGGTTTCTAATCCATGTAGCTTCTAACTCAAGTAATCAGAAACTTTTTAGCAGATTTTAGCAAGATTGGAGTTCTGGTATTCTCATTAATGGATGGTCAATAAAACACAAAATATTTTTTAAATAATAATATTAAGTTAATTCCCTAGGAATAGTGCTGATGAACCAAAAATGCACCTCCAGCAATTCCACATACAAGGAACTTCAGCAGCAGAAGCTAATTGAACAAAGAATAATATACAATTTAAAGACTTTCAGAACAGTCTGGACTGTTGGCCCAAATTTGCACAATTATTCCAAAATCAAAGAGAATCCAGGTACACAGCAGCAACGGCATTTCTCTTTTCTTTTGCTTTTTGACTGGCCAGAAGCAACCAATAAATTGAAAATCCGGAACAAAAGGACTCTTCAGCAGGACTAGAATGCAACTGAAAATACTGCCAAGGACTTCTCCCCATAGCTGGATCCCAAGAAGCATTCTGTGCATGTGCTTGTGTGCTGGGGTAAGAAATTGCAACTTAGCCATTGCTTGGACATTTAAATAAAACATTTAAACAATTTAAATAAAGCTATAAATGCTAAGAAATTGACCTGCCATTTCCTGTGTCTGCTTTTGAAGTGAAACACTTGTTTTGTTTACTCCGTGCCCTCAAAACAACAGATAGACTCACAGTCTGTGAAAACTGTGGACTAAATGAGGAGCAAAGACTGGAGAACTTGAGAAGTAAATAACTGTTTTCCCCTTGCCTCAGGTCACACTCATGCACAAAGCAATTGCTAAAGGATTATTAAACAGAAGCAAGCACAGGCTTTTATTTCCTGTCACCTCTACACTTCTGTTGGCGAACATGCAAGCTGTAAGTTTCAAAACAGCCCAAATAAGAAAATTAGGTCATGCTCAGGAAGAGTCATATTTGACAACATATTCATCACTAGATGTGGTGGGTTGACCTTAGCTGGGTGCCAGGTGCACACCAAGCCATTCTATGCCTCCCCTTCCCAGAGGGACAGGGGAGATTTAATAAGACACAAAACAACTTGTAGGTTAAGATAAGGCAGTTTACTAAAACAAAAGTTTGTGTGTGCACAAAGAGTAAAAAAACCAAAAAAATTTTATTCTGTACTTCCCATCAGCAGGCAACGCCAAGCCACTTCCCGGGAAGCAGGGCTTCAGCATGGAAGTGATTGCTTGGGAAAGCAAACACTGTAAAATTGAATGCAACGCCTTCCTCCTCCTTTTCTTATCTTTTGTATCCCAGCTGATGTCATATGGTATGGAATGTCCCTTTGGTCAGTCTGTGTCAGCTGGCCTGGCTGTGTCCCCTGCCAGGACCTGCCCACCCCCAGCCCACCCAAGGCAGGCGGGAATGCTGCAGAGCCAGCGCTGTGCTGGGCCAGCACTGCTGAGTGAGCAGCACCCTCCCAGCTCCCCGGGCAAGGCACAGCTCTGGGAGGGCTGCTGGGGAAATCAACTCCAGCCCAGACAGACCCTGTACACCAGAGTAATAACATTTTACACTGATTGCAGATAGTTCTCTTCATATGCATTACTTTGCTCTGAATGTATATATTAGATACACTTGATATATTTGATAGGAAGATGGAAACAACAGAATGTGAACATCAAGGCAAAACTGCCAAAGAACACCAGGAAAACATCATTGTCTCCTTATTAGGTTTAGGTTATTATTAATATTGAATATAGAAATAGTTCTCTTTTTTAGGAATCAAAGTATTATTGTAGTAGTTATAAATAACAACTATACTTAGTTACTTTAAAATTACAGAGTACTTGGAAAAAAGAAAAAGGTTGTTATATATTTCTCTAAATCATATTATTGACCTGTACAGATAAAGAGTCCTTATTTGAATACTACAAATTATTTCACCAGATTAAAAAAATAATATAAAAGACCATAAAGCTTTTAGCTTACAGAAATGTAACTGTAACGTGCATTTCTCACATTCTTACTGAAGCTCTGCAATTCACTGGAAAGTTGAGAGATCCGTGTTCTTCCTCCTTCCATACAGAAGGTCTAGACTTCATTACCAAACTCCTGCTCTCTGATGCTTATTACCACTATGCTCAAAAAACATGAAGTCCTAAGGGGATTAAAAAAAAAAAGCAAAAATAAAACAAAGAATTCTTAAATGTGGTTCTTAGTTCCGAGATCCCCTGGCTGCAGTGCAAGATGTACACCTTCCCCTAAGAAACCTGAAAGGGTGAGAAGAAGGTGGGGGCACATTTGCCACACCCTCACCACCTGTGTCTCTCAGAATGGGACATCCACAGAGACAGAAAGATGGGGAAAGACCAATAGGGGAACTTTTATCACTAGCCAAAGCTGTGTTTCCTTTACTCAGGATTTCTGCCCTGATTTTGTTTAACTTGACTCATTTCTTCTCCTTTTACCTCGGACTGGAGTCCATCACAATAATGGCTTCTTTAGTTTTCTGGTGGAGGCCCCATTTCTGTGCCTGAAAGCCCAGGTTGCTCACACTGGCCAATGCTGCACTTGATGCACTTGGTAACACAGGAACACACACAGCTGAACAAAACCTTGTTCATGCACAGGGCTGTCAGAGGTTGGTGAGACCTTTCCAAATGCAAGGTGCTTCACATGCCCCTTTCCTGCCCATCAGCAGCCCAGCCAGCACAGAAGCAGTGCATGTTTTGAAATGGTACCCTGATGCAGAATTGTACTGTTAGGGGGAAACAGGAGTGTGTTTCACACTGTTTTCAAAGAGGAAAGTGAGCTGCACTGCAGTAGTGACGGTCTGAGTGCAGCTGAGAAGTGCTCTGACAAGTTCAACGAGCTCAGCCTCCACAGTAGTCCCTCCATTCGGAAATTACTGCTCTGAGAGCATTAATCCTGCTCAATTCAGTGCTTCATGTGCTTCCAAAGAGAGTTGGGAGGCAGTGGCTGCAGCACTCAGCTGTCCACCAGACCAGCAGGCTGCTCGGACTTTGGATGGGTCTCTTGGCTATTGCTAACCAGTATTTTTCTGGTTTCACCATCCATAAACTTATTTTCCTCTGCTAATGAGTCTGTAAGAAGTCTTCCCTTTTCCTTTTTTCAGTCCCACCAAATATGAAACTCTTCTTAAATACAATTAGCACTTCATATCATCTAGAGTAAGCTTCTTGTCTAAAATAACTCTGTGTTGCCTTTTATGGTCAGTTTTACACAGAGAAGTTCACAAGCTGTCACCCACTTGAGGGAGCTCAAAATTGACTCCTTTACCATCACAATTTAAACATGAAGATGAAAAAGTTAATGTGTGTTGATATATTAGTGAATGACAGACTTACGATAAGGAAGCAAGCGCCAATCATGACAGCTTTCATTTTCACATCAAGGTCCATTGGGAATGAGATTCCAAAGTTATCTGCATCTGTAAACATTTCCCGCACAAGACCAGTCCACTGCTTAGAAATCCTCCCAACATCACAAGTCTCATCCACAGACTTCACCTATAGTTTAACATAAAATTTAAAAAAGCATCATCAAACCGTTCATTCGTAATATTCTCAAATCCATTTTGGAATAGATCCATTTAAAAGCTTCAGACTGTTGTTTTAATTAATACAATTATTGACTGCAAGGGTTTATACCAAAAGGCAATCAGGCTATCAGAAAGCTGGTCCAAAGTATTAGAGCCATGAACTTGATTCTGAATCCGACTGGGAAGTTCAATTCCTTGATGGTGCTGGGATACAGCAACCACATGCACACACTCTGCTGGAAGTGGTGTCTTTTAGCCAAGACAGTGAATTAGTTTCTCCTGCCATACATCAGGAACTGCTCAAGTGAAAATTAAACAAATTACATTCTTCTGTTCAAAAGCAGAGATTAGACCTCTAGCAACATGTTTTCTAAAGCTAGATCCAGTCTTCTGGGTCACGTGAAAGATTATTTTCCAAAATAAAGAGATATAAATTTGCTGTAGTAACTATTTGCAACATCATTTTAAACATGAAATTGTGGCCTTGTATATCGTTTACTTAATGTCCACAAAAACAATGTTGCATTAATCAACAATATTTTAAAAGGAAAGTTGTAACTCTTCATTCATTCAACTCTATAATTCAGGTCTAAATTAGCTTAATTTACTAGTTCATTGAATGATTATTAGATGATTAAATAAGTGGTTGAAGGAAGTAATTTTAATAAATACCTGATACAGCTGACTGCATTTTTCTTAGAGCCTGAAATAACAGATTCAAAAAGATTTTGCTGCTAAATATTTTAATTAAGTGATTTGTGTGCAGCCACAGGGAATCTCAGTGATCACTGATGAGTGGCTTTAACGTGTCATCTCTGAAGTTTGTCTGGTTTATCTAGAGTAATTTAGTAATCTAGAGAAGTCATTTGATTACACCAGCATTAAAAGATGATGTAGCAATTACTTAATACATACTACAGTTCAGTTGATAAGTAGTAAGTCAAGCAACAAACTAACATCAAACTACTATCTGAAAACAGATACATGCAAACAATTTTTACATTGCATACCTCAAAATTAATGTCCTCACAACACCGGCACACAAAACATGGGCCAATGATTTTCAGTATATCCATTTTTTTCTCATCTTGAATGGTAAACTTTGGCAGGCAGGCATGCCAGTTCTGGACAACATAACCAACTGTTGTTCCTGGAGGTGCCTGGACTTCCAGCTTCACAGGGAAGAGAAAACCTCCAAGTGAATGATCATACTTCCATATGCTAGTGAGACAAAACCCACACCAGCACACAAATGAAAAACCACCTAATTTTCCGCAACAATCTGGCCTTATAAGCATTTTGCTGAGAGTGTTTTAAGAAGACCACTCAGATTGCAAACCTCTTATTCAGTTTTTGCCTTCAAGAACACAGTAAGAGACTCCTCAGGCTCTGGAGCACACAAACTATCCATCTACAATAAAAAGACCCAATTCCAGTGAAAGAAAGGCAGCGAATACCCCAAAAGCATTCAGTGAAGGCATTATAGGGTGCAGCTACTACAAATGCCTCAGCAGGACCTCTGAGTAGGCTTGGATGTAGAGTTTCAGAAGTTGCATCATTCCAGAATTATGTTAGTATTTAAAAAACCTCATGATCTCCTGCGTTGAATGTCACTATGGCTTTCGGAGCTGTAAAATGAAAACTCTAGCTGCTGTTTTAGGAAAGCTGTTGCCTTACTCTTCCATTTGAAGTCCATCCCCAGTTCAGATTTTAGTACCAGCCACAAGTTCCCTGACATGCTGTTCCATCAGATTTTTCATTACCACAATCAGAATTGGTCAGTGAGTCCAAGTGTTCCACCACACTTGCTTCTTCCCAGACCAAGAACCCAAAACCCAAATGCACAAATCCCACAAATCTCTCTTCCCACACCTTACTGGCAAACCCTGACCCATTTCATCTCACCTCCCAATTCAAGACAGCCCCACCTTAAAACTGAACAGGAGGTGCCTGTCCCAGGAGAAGGAAGGCAGTGAGAGGCAGCAACTCACCTCCTGCAAGCAGCAGGGGCAGCAGCACGAGGAACATCGGAGAGGTCTCTGCAGCGTTATCACCTCACGGCCCAGGTTGTCAATAATCCGGATGGTGAAGGGCCGTGATGGCCCACAGCAATTCCTGGTAAGGAAGTCAGTGTCCTCTGTTGCAAAATACACCCTTTGTCCCAGTGCATTCTTGAGTTCGTATTTGTTGCTTGTTTCAAAGCCAGTCACAACTGAAAAATGGGAAAAAACCTGCTCAATTCCTAGGAGTGTCTGGTCAGACACTCCCTGCTAACCCTGCAGCTGCTCTTTGGGAAGGCAAGCCTCGCTCAAAGCCTGTCAGAGGCAGCTTCTTGCAAAGGGAAATGACAGGAAGCAGCAAATGTCAAGCAGCAAAGCCTGACAGAGAAGTTCAGAGGGAAGAAGCCACCACGAACAAGGACAAATGGAGATTACCATCTGTCCCCAGTGTCCTCCCTGGAGGCAAATGCTGCCTGAACAAGCACCACCATTCCCAATAACACAACAGGGAAGGTTCTCAGGGGAGAACTGAATGGGTAAGAGGTAAAGAGAGTTGTGAATTTGGGGGTGAAGCCAGAAAAGGGCACAAATATGTTCAGAATAAGAAAGCCACAAAAAAACCTCTCAGTCAAGATTTACAGCAGCATACATCAAAAGCTCTAAGAGCCAGGACAAAAATTTTAATTAATTTCTTTAACAAACGAAAGCACTCTTTTAAGTTTTAGAAAGAACCAGAAAGAAAAATGCAGCAGCAACATCAGGGGTCAGCTGGGATGTATGGTCCATTTTATTCCTTCTATTTGAAAGACATTGATAATACAACTCAGGTATTCTTAATGAGGGCAGCAGAAGGAAAGCCACTCAGTTTGCTAAAACAGCAGGATTGCCTGTAACAGGGATCAAAGCCACATGCCAGTCCAGGGAATTAGGTGAGATATGACAGGACAGAAAACAAGATCTTTAAGTAAGAAAGAAAGGAGAGTAGAAGTCATTGCTAACAAGTAACACTGGAAATGTGTGACTTCATCTATAACTAGCTATATATCAACTATAGCATCTATAACCAAGATTATTCAGTTGCATTGCTGTGTATCTTTTGAGATACAGAACCCACTGAAAATCTTCCCTCCTATTTTCTCCTTCCACTCCTCCACTTCTTCAGGACTTCTGCAGGAATTGACAGGTAATAAAAGAAAGACAAAGGTGGCAACCACCTTAAAAACACAGGGTCAAAGAAAAGCCTAAACTTTACTGTTCTTGGGATTATTAGATTTAAATACTTTGTACTTACTCTCAAGAAGTTCAAGTTGCTGATGAATTAATACCTGGTCAATCTGCTCACGGTTGAAAAATTAAACAGAATAAACAGTTAACAAGCTGCAACTAAGAAAAAACTGTAGTTTTAAGAACCGCTGCTGTTTCATTTTAGAATAAAAATGTGTGGATCAATACATTGTGCAGAGGCAGATTATCTGTCGCCCTAATTTTTCAGCCTTCCTTGATGTGTTCTCAGAATTCTATGTTTTCATAGTTCGGGTTTCTTTCTCACCCACGGCTGTTATTATTAGAAACAGTATTTATGTTACACGGGGTTTGTTTACATTCCTTCTCTTAGAAAAAGGATCAACTGATGGACAGTTGTTTTAACCAACGGGATGGGAGAGGTATCAACCTTCTCCTCCAATCCCTCGTCTGTGTAGAAATATTATAAATATAGAATCAAATACTGTAATAAAGAAGGAGAATTTACACCTTAAGAGAAGTGTGTCCATTATTGCGTGTCCAACAATGTCAATTATCTACCAGTTAAGCTATGGAAATAGCTCGCTCGCCTCCTTGTCCTGTCCTCTGCCAGTTTAGCAGAAGAGTATTTCAAGCACTGGAGCTGAGCCCAAACTGGTCTGGTTACAAGCACACAGGGCTAAACACAGCTCTGCTCCCTTCAGGACTCACAGCCTGACAGAGCTCTGACATCATCTCCCAGAGACTCCATACAGACAAAGCAGGAAATGGGGATATTTTAGAGCAGAAGCTCAGCTACTGCTCAGCTCTAAGGAAAATTCAGGGGAAATTCAGCCTCTCCTCACCAGTGCTTTTTTTTTTTTTTTTCACTTTTTTTTTTTTTAGCACTTTGCAAAACTGGCAACAATACACAAGTATTAATCTTTCCAGTGCTGAGATGAACTGTATTTTGCAGTACAAAGACATATTCAGTAATGTGGAAACAATTCTTATTTTGCTATTAGCACTCTCTATGCTGTGAAGTCTGACTGGCAGCTCTACTAACAACATTAAGAGGTGTGAAGAAAGCATCATGTAGAAAATTAAGTGCTTCATACAGAGTTGCCTGTATGACAGGTATTTATTCTATACACCTCTCCAAAGGACATTACATCTCCCAAACAGTAACTTCAGAAATGGGAAGGATGTATGACAGCCCTGTGTCCCTCATCCTTTTGCACCCTACTTGGCAGGAAGGTACTCCATGAACAAGTGCTACATCTCTAACAGGTATCTCTGCATTCAGACATAACAAAAGTCTCCACTTAGCAGCCCACGAGCAGCAACCCATGCAGCTGCAACATAGTTAGATGTTTTATTTAGTTATTTCATGGGTGCAGGCTGCTTCCCAGAGCAGAATACCTCATCTCTGGGGAAGGAGAAAGGGTGCAGGTACCTGTGTGAGGTACTCCAGTCCAGGAGGGCAGTTGGGAATAGAAGGAGGGATAGGCATCCAGATTGTCCCGTCCACGGTGGGCTGGTTCTGGACAGGTGGAGCAAATCCACCTGGGAATCCCATGGGCTGTGCCTGGAATCCATAGTTCCCTGCACCTGTGACATTTGGCATGGTAGGACAGATACCGTTATGAAAGTTACATGTTGGAAAAGAATTCTCCATCCATCTTCAAAAGAGTGATTTATTCCCTATTTGGAACTATGGAGATCTTTACACCTTATATATTTCAGTTACGAACACAATAACTCTTGTGAAGGGAGTCATACTGCTGTGGGAGGTTCTGATGCCCCACACAAAACCAAACCAAATAAATTTAAAAAATGCATCATTCTTGAATACAGAAGAAATTTCATTCACATAGAGACAGTCAATTCAAAAAACAGAAAAAAAAATAAAGGTTATTTCAAAGTAGAGAAGAAAGAATACTTTAGATTACATGAAAAGCATTGGCATATACACACTCTCAGTTGAGCAAATGAGGAATTTTAAGACAAAGTTTTCCTGCTACTATACCTTCTACTTCTGTGAAAGGAAATGTCCTTTTAGCAAAGTTCATCTACGGTTTTCAAACCAGATGACTCAAAGACCTTCAGCCCACACCAGCTCAGCACCAAATTTCACATGACATTACAACACATGGACCAGTGCACATGAAAGATCAGACTGTGGCCAAAAGCAGGCCAGTACCTCAGGTGATGTAAACGGTGGCTTAAAACTCATGGCTGGCCACATCACCCACTGAGAAGAACCCTCCCTTTGGGAGTTCAAAATCACTTTTGTGTCTGAGCACAGGCTCTGCACACAAACTACCTACTGCTGTTGTGGGCAAGTGTGTGCACATACAATTACTCAAAATAACAAGGCTCCTGCAACCTCCATGGCACAAGCACTGAGTGCTTTTTCCCTGCTAAAGCCAAGTGTACTTACAGACTCAGAGTGCCATGCACAAGCTTTAACTTACGAACAGCACAGTAACTTAGGCCAAACATTTTGCTTTTTACCTCTGACATGCTCTGAGCCTGATTGTTAGATATTTATTGTGATTTGGTTCTTTAGAAAGAAATCATTGCCAGAATGAAAGAAGCTGTTCAGGAGTGCTACATTTTGAAGTGGAGCAGAAAACGAGACAGAAGAGGAGAGAGCAAGTGAGGGAAAGTGTAAGGTATAACCACCTGCAAGGTACAGCAACAGAGTGTGAATCAGGAACTGAATAAATGCAGAACTGCAAGAGGAAAACAATTCTTTCTTCACTTCTGTATTTCTAGAGAAAAATAAAGTGAAATACTGAAGTAACATGATAATTAAAGAATCTGATTATCAGTAAGAACCTGCTACACATTAATTGCAATCAGTCCTGGCAAAGCTTCCTACCAAACTCCCCACAACAGTCCCTGAGGAACACCTGACATTTTTAATTCCTACCACTGTTGGTACTGCCCAGCATATACTAACATGTAGAACCACAAAGGAAAGAAATTCCTTTTCAGCAAAACAGAAATTAAAAGAAACTCTATAGAATTAATAGCAGAGAAGTAAATTTGAGAGGATCACCTTTTTACAACCCCATATTCCTCATGATTAAATGGTCTCACAGATCTGTAACCAAGCCACTCACCCTGATATGTCCCAGGGACCTGCTGTGGGGGGCCATAGGGCATTCCAGGTGCTGTGGCAGGTGGAGGTCCTGGAAGAATAGAAAATACATTCTGAGTATGGATCACTTCCTCCTACCCTGAGTGAAAGATCTTCAGCACTGACTCCTTTTCCAGAGTACACACAGAACAAAATTTAGTCAGCTGTCTTCTGTATAGCAAAAATACACTCACCTTGGTATGTTCCAGGGACCTGCTGAGGTGGACCATAGGGCATTCCAGGTGCTGTGGCAGGCTGAGGTCCTGAAAAAACAGAAAATACGTTCTGAGCACAGATCACTTCCTCCTACCCTGGGTGAAAGATCCCCAGCACTGACTGCTTTTCCACAGTACATATAGAACAAAATCCAGGCAGATGTTTTCTGTGTAGCAAAAATACACTCACCTTGGTATGTCCCAGGGACCTGCTGAGGGGGGTCATAGGGCATTCCAGGTGCTGTGGCAGGTGGAGGTCCTGGAAGAATAGAAAATATGTTTTGAGTACAGTTCACTTCCTCCAACCCTGGGTGAAAGATCCTCAGCATTGACTCCTTTTCCAGAGTACACATAGAACAAAATCTAGGCAGCTGTTTTCTGTATAGCAAAAATATACATCAAGATCATATTTATGAACAATGCATGCATCAGTAAAACTTAACGGAGTTCTGGTTCTTAACGCACAGAAAAAAGACAGGTACTGCACAGGGTGTCATGAAGATGTCACAGGATCACAGAAACATTTAGCTTGGAAGGGGCCTCCTGAGAGCATCTAGTCCAAGCTCTGCTCAAGCAGGGTCAGTTCACTCTGTCTGGAGCAAAGATGTCTTTGTTCATTGATATTTAGAAAGAGGCTTGAATTCAATGCATTGCCAGGAACTGACAGGCTGCCCTCTAGTACAGAACGTGGCAGTGAGCCATTCCCCTCTTTTTCCCAACTTCTTCAAGTTCAGACTATGCTAATGCCTCACCAGCAGATGGAGAGGGTTATGGATTTAAAAACATTTACCAGCATCAGTTTGTAAGCAGAAAAACTTGAATTTCAAGATTACTAAATTATTTATTATATTTACTTAACTTCAGAAATCAAGATCTGAAAATGTAAGCTCTACATTTTGTAAAACATACCATTTTAAAATGTAAATAATTTCAGGTTAAAACATTCGTACATATTTCATATAATAAGAAGGTAAGCTAATAGCTAAGCTAACATTGCTTAAATGTGCTGTCTTTGATGTCAGCTAAAGTTGACATTTTGGTTATATTTTACTCACCTTGCATTGTCATAGATCTGCTTGTAGTTGTTCTGCAAAAGAGCATTTTTGTGTCATGATTTTTTAAATACATAATTTCACACAAGAGCTATTCAGAGTTCTCTATTATTGACAAAAAAATATTTCCCTTTTATCTTTTAATAATCTAATATAATGCAAAATTAAAAATAAATATCTCCGCTTCCTTCGAGGTTATGTCTCAACTACTACATAAGTCTGAGTTTTCTATGCCTACAGTCATGCTTTAAGTATCCTGAAATCATCCTCAACTCAGAAAAGCATTGGGATGTGCAAGACTCCACTGTGCAGCCATTCAGAAACATCCTGCAATTCATAGGAACAATTTACTGCAGTAATTTACGGGCAGCTGGTTCAGTGTATTGATGTTGACCACAAAACCTGCTCAGCTAAACCCTGGAGCAGACATGCTACCACCAACTCAGTTCTTTCAGCTATTCCATTTCTCTAGTGGTGCTACTAAATATCACATATCCAGTATTTGCCTTCACAGGATAACAAAGGGTGGTTGCCAAGTGGAATTAAAATAAAAACAAAAACCAACGGAACTACACAGCCCACACCAAAGAAAAATCAAAACAACCTAATCCAAAACAAAAGAAAATAAAACCACACATAAACAAACCCCAAAACCAAAACACAAAAAAACCCCCCACTTACTGATACCAGCTTAAACCTTGAGAGTTATTTCTTTCTCTGGGGCAATGAGTGAAGCGAGACAACAGCTGCAACTGCTATTACACGCAGATCCAAAACAGTCAGGAGATCCAAAAGTGGAAGTGTAAACAAGAATGGTTCAGGCACTCCTTTTTAACAGGATTGAAAGCTTTAAAATAAAAAAAAATAAACCTAGTTGTTCTTTAAAAATTATCCAGTTCAAGTTAAACCATGAATATAATTTGTCTGTTACGATTCTTCTAACTACTTCATTTCCATGAAGATGGCTGTTCAGAGCTGGGAAGCGAAACTGAAAGCAACTCCGTCCTGTTTCTCACTCCCTGAGTAAAAGCAGCTCTCACTGGGCGATGTTTAATGCTTCTGGAATGTCATGGAACTCTCCAAATCCCACAAAACATCCTATTTCAGAGCAGCTGATTCAGTTGCTTTTAAAACATTCCTGTTTTAATACACTTCTTATTCTACATTACTAACTCTTCTTTACTAACAAAACCACTGTCCTCTTTCACATACTTTAATTGGGTTCTGGTCATAGGGTAGATTGGGATGTAGTCACTGTATGAATGTAGGAATATCACAAATTACAGAAGGATAAAACTAGCAAAATATCTCTTTATACTGTGAGATGTTCCAGCTACATGAACTTCAGTGAAATACTGAGAATTACAACTAAATCCTTTGCTGAAGGGGGAGTAGAATCACATGATTTATTTAAAAGAAAGGCTTTGTAGTCATCCAGAATCTTTCGTTGTCCCCACAACCACACACACAAGCCACTGTACAATCTAGGATTTAGAGGAAGTTGATACTCTCTACAGTAGAAAGCAATAAAGATTATATAAAGCTCAGCCCTCATTTCACCCCTAGATAGTTCCTTTTTTATGAATGACTGTGCTTCTTTTTGGTCACTTCCACATTTTCATGTCCCTTAGCCTGATGCATGTCACTAGATATGCTGCAATTGAGACATGTCATAATTTCATAACTACAGTAACTATTGGGTTTCTGCTTTTTACCAGAAAAAACAGAACACTAGCATGACAGCTAGTTTCATTTCTTATGCAGCTCGCTAAAATGCTGCAAAGAGCACATTAATGCAAGCTCCCAAGCAAACATGCTTCAAAAAACAGGAAGCCAAATAGACAGAAGGCATCAATTAGTTCACCTTTTTTCTTTTTTTTTTTTTTTTTTTGACGTTGCATTATATTAGACTGTTCAGCCCCTGGATTTTAACCTGGACCACTGGAGAAACAGTATGCTTAAAAATCAACTCGTTCATCAAATTAAACGAGTTATTTTTGTCCAATTTTTGTTATCTTTGAAAACAAAGTATTATTCAGAGAAGGAATTAATATTTCTTTGGTTCTGACGCGGTAGGGTGCCCTCTCCCCTCACAGTGCCTGTTTCTCCTGAGGCCTGGGAGCGGCAGCCCCCGGCACAGGCAGGCACAGGCAGGCACAGGCAGGCACAGGCAGGCACAGGCAGGCACAGGCAGGGCCCGGCCCGGCGGAGCCCGGGCACATCAGGGCCGGTGCCGCTGGGCCCGGCCGGGCTCGGGAGCGCGGCTGCCAGCCCAGCCCAGCCCAGCCTAGCCTAGCCCTCGGTGCCAGCCCAGCCCAACCCAGCCCAGCCCAGCCTAGCCTAGCCTAGCCTAGCCCTCGGTGCCAGCCCCGCCCGCGGTGCCAGCCCAGCCCAGCCCGCGGTGCCTCCCCTCAGCGCGGCTCTCCCGGCGCTGCTCTCCCGCCAGCAGCGCCTCCCTCAATGCGGTCTGGGCAAGCGAGCCCCTCCTCTGAAGGGATCGAGCCTGACCCAACCCGCACTCTGCAGCCGGGAAGCGTGCGGCTTCCCCCCGCCAGGCCCCTGCCACAGCCCTGCTGATCACGGGCATCCCTGCGAGGGAAACGCCGGGATACCTGACAGCAGCGCCTGGAAGGAATCCCGGTCCGTGGGGACGCTTAGAGCCCCAGCCAGCCCAACGTACCGCTCCCGAGCCGCGGCTCCCGTGTCCCCGTGTCCCCGTGTCCCGCTGTCCGAGTGTCCCGCCGTCCGTGTGTCCCCCCGTGGCCGTCCTGCGCCCTTCGGGCACTCCCAGCGCTGCGGGGCGGGGAGCGAGGGCAGGGCCGGGCTCCGGGCAGGAAATTGCTGCCAGCCCTGCCGAGAAACGCAGGCGTTGCTACAGCTTTGCTCTTCGTGGCATTTCCCTTTTCCATTTCTATCAGCATCGATGCCGATTCTGNCCCAAACTATTATTCTAGCCCTGCACTGGATTTCACCTAAACACCAGATTTGACAGGGATTTGGGGATTTTACCTTGCTTGTTTCCTCAAGTACAGAAGAATCTAATCTAAAGCTGACTAGCATTTTCCCACACATCTGCAGAGTCCACTAAGAGGATTAATAGCAGACACCAAGAAATAGGTTTTAAACATCTCTTAAGAAATAGGTACAGAATTATTTTGACATGGTTGGGAAATTGGAAATGCATGGTAGCTTTTGATACTACCCTTCTTTTTTACAGGAATATAGCATAGTTATACTTAGCTTGGTTCAGACTTATACACTGAAATTCAAATTGTATTGCCCAGCAAACACGACTTTTTGACATAGAGATGAATGTTATTTCTTAGATGAGAATATCATTGTCCTATCAGAGAGAACAAAGACAGCAGCATCTCTCTTCCTTTCACATGTCTCTAAGTAGGAAAAAAAACTATTCATCTGCAGTGGCAGAAAAAAGGTGCCATGATTCACAAAATAAAAATTAATTTATCAGTCTTTCCCATATCAAAAAACATTCCAGTTCTTTTCTAGCTAGGATCATTGATGTTGTAATTGACAGTCAGTGCTTTTCTGTTAGATCAGGGGGTTGAAACAGTCAGTACCTTTTTATTTTGTCCAGTAAGCAGATTTAATCAGCAGGGGAATGCCTAAAACAATAAGAAAAGAAGCTGGAATTGTTTCAAGAGAAATAAGAAAACAACCATGCTCCTAGTAATTTAGTCTTTTACGTTTAAGCATGTTTACCTGAAAAGAAATATCATTTGTAGATTCTTGACCCTGATTTCTAGGATTTCTATGTTGCTTATGGTCTGGATTGTTGCCCTGATTTCAGCCTTCTGGTTTGTTTTCATTTCTGTAACAGAAGTTCTCACGCTTTCAAGTATCAACAAATGGTTTGTTTTCATATTTTCATGAGGAGGAGAGAGCTGACAGACTGTTGGTCTGACCAGTGTGTTGGAGGGGTGGCAGCTTCACCCTCCAATCCACTGTCACCTTTGGAATTCTATAAAATGTCAAAGATTTAAATAAAACTTCCTTCTTTTCCAACACGACTCAGCATGTAGGTGCAGTTCTTTCCTGTCTCCTATTCCCACACTGGATATTCAGAACATTACTTTCTACTGTTTTAACTTCTGATGCTCCTGAGGTTGGCTTCTCATCTGATCCTGGCGCCCAACACCAGAAATGGGACCAGTTCCTCCACTCGCTTCTCATGCAGAGGTCTCCAGTAACCTGGAGTTGAGTTATGAAAGCAGCTCTCATCTTTCTTGCTGACATCCCCTGAGCAGCTCCTTCTCCCCCAGTGCTCAGGCAGGACATCTGTGTGAGGGGACGTGGGAGGAAGTTCACTCAGGGCTGTACATGAGAGCAAACAGCCTTTGTGCAGCTCAGACTTTGTTTAACTGCATTTAACCTCAGGCATGGCATTGTTTGCACTGCTAAAGGAAATAAAAGTGGCTACTAGGGGGTTTGCCTTCTGTGCCTGTGGACACAATCCCACAGCAGATTCCCTTCTCCAGTGTTTGTAATCTGGAAAGCAAACCTGGAACAGCAAGCAGACATGGGAGATGAAGAGAGAATAAGCTGAGAGTAGTCGTTGTCTTTATAGAAAAGACATAGGATGTGAGGTTTGAGGCACAAACTTGAGGGGGCTACCCAGAAATAAATTAAAAGAAAGAACAAAAGAAATGGAAGGAACAGAGAAAAGAAAGAGGGAACAAAGAAAAAGATTTCTCTCAGTGGCAGGCCAGGAAAAGCTCCTGAGCTGCACTGGCTGGAGCACCAGCCATGGGGTACAATTTTTTCTGCTGTTTGCCATCCTTCACTTGTGCATTTTAAAAAGCAGATAAATTGCTATTCCTAGTATTAGTATTATTATTACTATTAGTATTTCTTTGATGTGGAACTGGGGAAATGGATTCCATCCTGCTGACTTTTGACAGGCATCTGACATCCCCTGAATCTCAGTGTAGCTCTCCTTTTGTTTTGGTACTTAGGCCTTCATTAATTTAATAAAATATGCACTCATGAAGCCAGAAGATGCAGCTAACACATCATGTCTGTATTAAAGATTTGTAATTGTGAAATTGTAAACAGGCCTGTTCACATATTTGATTTCATTTAACAATGTCAAGTCAGTCATCAAGCCTGCAGTCTAACAAATGATGGTTATGTTTTCCTTTGAGAGCAAAAGTGGGTGAAAATGGGTTTAGTGTTGTAATATCTTAGTTAATTCAGCATCCAGAAAACATCAGTGGACAGTTATGAGTTCAAACCACATAAAGTAGCATTCCTTATATTTTTATGTATCCTGAGGAGCAACGCATCCCCCTGGGCTGTCACTAACAATCGTAATAATCACTCACAGAGGAAAAGCAATTCCCACAGAGAGCTGTCAGCCATCACCATCACATTCGAATACAAGGGGAAAACAACAACTGAACAACAATGGAAGCAATACCACACATTTGGTTTTGCTACTAAATGTTTTTGTGCCACAGCAATTTCTTTCTCAGACTGAGAAGGAAGCTAAGTAAAGTTTTACTGCTGCCAGTCATGCAAGGTTTTGAATGTCAGCACTGTAGATGAACGGGCATAAGCTGCTTTGCAGTCAGAAAAGGGGATATTGGGAGGAAAAGAACAGCTCGACATAAAGAAATAGGCCATTACAGTTTACAGCATTTAGGATTAACTGTGGTACCAACAGTTAAAAATGCAGCTTGTGTAAATCCTGTTTTCTGCTAAAGGGATATTGCTACTGCAAAGAGATACTTACAGGAAATGTTTTCCTAGGCATGATTTTGTTCCTAAAAAGTATAAATAATACCATAGCCTAATTAATGAAGTACACCAAAAAATCAAGTCAGGACAGTCCCATCCTGGGCAGGCATCCAGCTCTGTATGTCAGAGTTGGCACTCTGAACTCCCAGGCTGCTCAGTTATCTGTGTTTGTGTTTTTTGGTGGAGAAGGAGGGGTTTGAAGGTTTTTGCAAAGCCAAGTTCGTTCATTTAAGCGCTGTTGCAGGCGACACTGAGTCATACAACAGCAGTGATGTGTTAGTGGTCCTTGAACTCTCCCTCCCTCCCTCCCTCCCTCGCCTTTTCTCACAAGCACACACCATATGTGGGTGGGACTCACTGGCCAAACTGCTCTGGAGCCAACATTGCTGCACCGCTGTGGAACTGGAATCCTACGAAGCAGTGATGTCAGGACACCACGGGCCTTGAGCTGGCATTCCCCTTTGAAAATGAACATAAACCAAGGAAGCCTGTAAGCAGCAGCCCTTTGCCTTGGTGCACAGGGTACCTCTGGTCAAGGGCAGGAGTCCCCTCTGCTCCCTTTGCCCATCCTCTGGGGCCCCTGCTCCCCAGCCACACTGCTGAGCACAGCAAAGAGTGTAATGCAGCACCCTGGCCCACCTCTGCTTTCATTTATAGCAGCTTAATCTTTTGGACACTAGCACTGCATTTGAATTCAGCATTATGAAAAAATAATGCCTTTTAACCTTACATTCTTGATTAGGCACCCTTGGCTTGTTCAGGAGCTGCTGACAAAGGAGGGTTTGATTGTGCTGTGATATACACTGGCACTTTTATCAACAGGAGGACAAATAGAGCAATACTGATATACAGAACTAGGCTGAGGAGAGGATGTTATTAAAACCAATGAAGGCCAAGTTAATGTGTTTCATAACAGACTCATCTGATAAAAATGTACTGGGACCTTGAGGCTTCTGTTAATTAAGAAGATAATTAAAAAGTTGTAAATGTAGAAGGACCACTAGATCTGCAAGAGTTTATGAGGTGAATTTACAGCTCAATTAAGAATGAAAATTGAGGAAGCCCGGCACCATGCACTGCTTCCTACACAGACAGCTGGGGGATTTGGGGAGGTTTGGAAGCTGGAGAGGAGAAAACATAGGAAAAGGAAGATGGAAAATATTTACATCACATATAAATCTTGTTCACTACTAAGACCTACTCACCAATGTCAGGTACTGTAAACTCTTTCCTAACACTGATTACCTGGGATGTGGAATAATCACACATGAAGAAATTGCTCATCAAAGCAGTGGGCCTCACGCTCAGGCCAGAGCCATTTCCCAGAAATCCTGAGCACAGCTTTCAGGAGGTTCACATTTAGCCCTATTATTTCCTAAATCAAGTTTGCCAGATTTGTTACTCCCAGCCCAGGTTTTTCTCCCCAGTTGCTGTATCATGTGGTATTATAAATTGTATTTGCCATCCAATCTCTGATTCAATTTTTCAGTGTAATTGAGCTGCTGGTTGTTACTGATCAGGTTGTTACAGATGACCTCTCCTCCCTTCTCCTCTCCCCTTAACCACTCTCTGCTGGCAAAGCAGAGCAGGATGCACCCCCGCTGCCTGTGCTGATGGGAACTCCTGGCCAGGCTGCAGCTTCCCTTCCAGCTGTGCCAGGTTTGCTGTGTGCTGCCAGAGGACACCGTGCCACGGGCACACACCACGAGCCAGCCCTGCCCAGGTGCTCCTGCACTGCTGCAGGTCCAGGCCTGGTGACCCATGGTCCCCCCGATCCTGACAGGTCCAACACCCTGCACTGGAAGCTTCTGCAAGTTGGATGGGGTAAGGTGGCCTACAAAGCCTATGCAGGCAGGCTCTGTAAGTTTCTGGAACCAATACCTTCCTGAAGCAGGTTTTCAAAATCGATGTAAAAGTATTTTTCACATTGGTATTTATAATTATTCTTTATGATTCTCTTTCAGTGATCTTTCCCAGAATTTCAGGGTATGTGATTTCTGACCAATTAGATCTATAGTAGCATTAATCAGTGTTTTCTATGGCTTTACAACAACAAAAAATTCTAGTTATTCTCTCTAAGCTAAAAATATAAAATACTTGCTTTTAAAGCTGTCTACAGTTGCACTGGACTCATCTGAAAGAAGGCCTTATGACCTGATCCAAACCCTAACATTTGTTTATCGGGCTTCAATGAAACCCTGTGGTTTTAATGCTTCACTGAGGTGCTGGAACTCTAAAACCTACTACATCAACCAAGACTGCAGTTCAGGTAACATTTTTTGCTTTATAAATTAGACACTGAACAAAGCTATTTACAAAATTTACTTTCTGGGACACCATGGGAAAAGAGAGGAATCTGAGATTTTTTTATTTTTTTTTTACTTCATCTGCAATGATATATCTGCTTCAGGAATGGCTTCTATTTCAGATTATTATAATGGTTTTAGATTAAAAAGTTCACCAAGAAAGCTAACACATATTTGTAGTAATAAATATATATGGTGCTGAGCACATCAATGCTGCCTGAGGCATTTTGCATCTCTGCAGATTTTCTTAAACATTTTTTCTCTCTTAATCATATCTTATCAGTTCTATTCCTGAAGTACAAGATAAAAGAACATACTAACTTGAACAGATCAGCAATGAAGTAAAGAATTATGACTGCACCAAGCAGGTGCTTACTTTTAGCAAAGATCCATAATTCTTTTCCACTGAGAATGTATTTGTAAAGACTGTATTAGATTTAACTTCTGATTGAAAACACTAATTTACTCTTAGAAGTATTCTCCTTGTGTTCTCCTCCACCTCCTGCTAATTTTATTCCCATACTCTTTCCTTAGTTCATGTTACCCTGATTTTGCCGGGATTTGTTTCCATCAGACTCTTCCTCCTCCCAAGCTCCACAGTCATTTACCCCTTCCGACAGGGCCAAGGGTCTTACCCAGGGTGGTGAGAGTTCAACTAAAACCTCGTGTTCAGTGAAACCACTCAAACACAGTACTGCCAGGAGAGAACAAAAGGCCACAAGAGTCGAGATAAACCATTTTATGGGGCTGTTTCAAATGAGTGTGTTAGGTTGTGCATGTATCTTTTTTATGCCCCAGCCGTAAAACCACACCTCTTTGTGACAACAGCAGATTGTATGGAAGTCCAAGGCATAAACATATGGGAGGGGGTAAGTTCAGCTGTTGGTAAAACACAAATCATGAGCAGAACACCTGGTCCCACTGGTTCCAATCACTGCAGCTAAAAGCGAACAGTTTCGCCTTACAGAAGTTTTTGTGGATCACATGCACTTGCTTTATTTAGGTGTTAGGCCTGCTGGCACAGATGATCTTGGCATATAAAGTGGTGTTTCTGGGCTCTTATTGAACAAAGTATTTGCCAAAGACACACCTGCCTGTTTGCACAAGGCTAGTCTGTACAGTCCTGCGTAGATTTAGTGTCTCTTGTCCTCATTTTATTGCCCTGAGACATCTTCTCACTGTTTGCAGCTCTTGAGCAAAGCACAAAGCAAATGCCCCCATTCAACCTTTTTTCCTCAGTGGCAAGGAGAGAACCAACATACACTGTGTGTTTTTAACAGTGCTGGTTTGGTATCAAAATGATGAATACTGTGTGAGCATCCACAGTAGACAAAAGACATTTAATGACCCATCTTGCAGATCAGCAAAAGGAAAAAAATCTCTTTGATCTTCTTTAGGGTCAATTAGGAAAGAGAAGTGATCAAACAGTGGGACTGCACTGACTTTGTGAGGGCAATATGCACCGTGTCAAGGAGGATGAAATACACTGTACACCACTAATTCTTGGCAGGATTTCACTCTTCTGTGAGTTTTTATTTCATTTTATATCACGCCCTTGATAGTCTGAAAGCAATAAAACCAGAGATAAAACTCTTCCTGATAGGGAACCATTTAATTAATTTATTTATCAAATTTTTCTTTTAAGTAATAACCCACTTGTCCTGGCTTCTGCTAAACTTGTTTTTATCTCAACTGTTGCATTTTCAGAGCAGTGAAGTGATGCTGCTCTCATATGGTAGGCTTACTTAAGTGAAAACATTTCAGAATCAAATATTTAAAACTGTTCCAAACTCTAAAGATTTTCAAGTGCACACAGTTCTTGGTTTAAATACTAGTATTTTTTAAATTCCTTTGAATTTCAAACTGTAACATTTGTAATCCAATCTTATTTTTAAGGATTCCAAGTGCAGTGTGGCTGACCCAGTCCTGGGCAACGCCAAAGGCTGAAGAATGCACCCTTGTGGGTCTTTACCCAGGTGTTCTGAGCCTTAATCTGCAATTATTTGGAACTAGAGATAGAAGATTAAATAAACAAATTCTACAATCATTTGGGTTGGAATGGACTTAAAGCTCATCTTGGACTTAAAGCCATGGGCAGGGACACCTTCCACTATCCCAGGATGCTCAGAACCCCTTCCAATTGGCCTTGGACACTTCCAGTGATGGGGCAGCCACAGCTTCTCTGGGCCACCTGTGACGGGGCCTCACCACCCTCACAGTAAAGAATTTCTTCCTTGTATCTAATGTAAATCTGCTCTTTTCCACTTTAAAACCATCCCCCCTTGTCTTGTCGCTACACGCTCTTGTCAAAAGTCCCTCTCCAACTTTCATGTAGCAACTTTAGGTACTGAAAGGTGCTATAAGGTCTTGCTGGGCCTTTCTTTTCTGCAGATTGAACAACCCTAACTCTCTCAGCTTGTTAATTATTAACAAATTATTTTTTAAAAATCTTTTTTTTACTCCTATCCTATACACTCAGCACACTATCATACTAGTGTTATGTTTGACTACATTTGACTACATAGCCAAAATATCTCCCCTGGATCTGCAAAGTAAATAGGATTTTACTTTTTTAAATAAAATAGTATTTTGACACTTTGGATTCTTCAGGGAGCCCAGAAAAAAAAAAAAAAAAAAAGCTCAAAACCTTCTCCTGAATTCTAGAGAAGTGTGGTGAAACACATAAGGTATTTCTAGTAGTGATTCTGATCCCAGGCTGCATTTCTTTTCTCAGTCCTTGTTGGTATAAACAGGCATCACCATGGCAGCTGCTTAAAATAATTCCTGATGGCAAAATAGAATTTTTCAAGGGTCTAGAAAAGACACGTGGATAGAAAACCAATATAGTCATTAGCCTTGTCCAAAATTCACCCAAGATTCTGCAAGCAAACCATAAATGACAAAGAAAGGACTTATGAAGCAATGCTGGACCTTGACACCTGCATGCACTGTGATGTTTCCTTTAGGGCTTTGGGCAACGTGATCTCGTGAAAAGTGTCCCTGCCCACGGCAGGGAGGTGGAACCAAGTGATCTTTAAGGTTTCTTCCAATCCAAACCATTCTGTGATTCTGTGATCTGGGGGGGGATAAGGGAGGGGGCAGAAAGAGAAAATGCCCATGGCCATTTCTAGACAGAAACAGGTATTCCTCATAAAGCAATGTCTGCAACAGAAGCTTGCAGGGTGTTTCGTGATTTGGTTGTTGCTGTGTATGGGTTTTTCTAATACAAAACATCAGAAGTGTAAATAGAGCACTTACCTCATGGGACAGGAACAGAGAAAAACAAGTCCTTCAAATGAGTATCTTAAAGTGATAAAGCACATCAAGTTAATGAGTCCTGATGAAATGACTTGCAAGTAATTTTTCCTTCAATACTCACCTTGAGTTGAATTAAACTAGGATTTATGATTCTAACATAGAACATACCATTCTAATTGAAAAGAAACCAACACAACTGAGGGTCAGAAGGAGGAAATTTCATACTATTTTCTTTTCCAAGCAGCTTCACTGTGTCAAAGCTTAAACCACTACACTAAATTTGGCAGAGACAGGTGAACGTGAAACCACTACAACAACTCTTTTAGAAAATGTGCATTTTGGATCATTTCCAGGTTTTTCTAATCCTGAAACAAATAACCAAATTGACACAAAAAGATTTTTTTTTAATACACACAGCAAAGTCTATGAAGAGAAGTACTCTTGCATTTACCTATCAGACAAGCAAAGAACCTCAGAACTTACAGCAACTCTGTGTCTTCACTCTCTTACAGAAAGTGTCTGATCTTCCCACGGGCAAACCAGCTCCTCCCACGTGCTGGTGCCACCTCGGTTTGTGGTACTACAGGGGATTTCCTCCCCTCTGCCCCAGCACATAGTGATAGACCAGCATGACATGACCTTTTACCACAGAAACCATCTACCCTTCTAGGTACACCACCGCACAGCAATCTCCTTTACACGTGACACTTGCTGTTTCTGCAGAAGATGGGGAGTCTCCTGGGGCTGGGGCTTCTCCTCTGCCCACCTGCAGAAGCTGGAGGGATGCTCCAGGTGCAAAAACTAGGTTGGGTACTGCCCAGAGGAGCTCACTTTGTGGTAGACTGTATTGTGCCCATGCCCTGACCAGATCTCATATAATAACCAATAATTCAGCTGTAAATTGCAGGCAATAAAGATAATCCAGCATTATGTGGCAAAGGTTTAATGTCAGACAGAGAAAATAAAATCCTTCAGTTAAGAGTAGAATTTAATTAGAAGTTAAAGGTATGTTGAACTTCAACCAGCATCCTGGGTACAGCTTATGATGTGTGAAAAGCTAAATATTGTCATAATGAGCTGTTGCTGCCATCTACTGAACACAAGGAGTGTGAACTACACAGATGTACAGTCTGGCTACTGATCAAAAATATTTGCTTGGCTGGATTAAGTAAAATTTCTATTTCTTTAGAGCAATCACATTTCTTTCTAGATGATATCCAGGACATGAATTTACTTTAGAAAAAACTTGTGACCTTTTGGGAGATTCTGAATTCTCCTTTGGGAGCCACTCCTAGCCCGTGGTGAAAGGTGAGCATAGGTAGCTCCCATAACATGAAACACATTGCTATTAATAAGAAAGAGTTATTAGTTAGAGCTGCAGGTTATTAAGATCTTAGAACACATTAGCTCTTCTTGAGCAATATTATGCAGAATCCATAAACTCTGCTGAGGATGGACACCTGCCCTTGTGTGGCAGCTGTGGTTTAGATGAATGACCTCCCAGCTGGAAAAGCACTGGCATTGGCACTGAATTTCTACAAGGATGCTGAAGGGTGGAACAGGGGTCAAGCAGGCTACTGAGGGAGTTCTAAGTAGCAAGAGCTATCCCAGCCCCACTGCTTGTTTCATCCATGAGATGAGCCTGTTCTTGGATGTGCCAGAAGCTGCCTCTGAGTGTAAACAGAGGCATTCAAACATACTCAGATATATACATACACATTAACAGCAAAAATCTCTTGTATTAACACAAGATAACTGCAACAAAGTCACTAAGTGCGAGAAATCCAATTGGTTGCAATTCATTAAAAAAAATATATGCACATATTGCTTACCTACAAGGTATATACATGGACACTCACAACCAAATTCAGCCCTGTGGGTAAATAAAACCTTATTTTGTGTTGACTTCAATGAGGTTGGACACATTTGCTTAGAGATGTCTTTGGCTTGTTAAGGGCCACAAGAAGACAGGAAATTGCAAAGGAAAAGTGGGAGATAGGCAGGGATCCCGTTGATCTTAAGGCACTGAATACAGTCGAGTGTTCAGACACACACAGCTCAGTAACACTGCACGAGAGCCAAGATTATGGGCTACAATAGCACTGACTTCTGTCTAAGATGGCAAAGGGATCTAAAGAGAAAAAAAAAAAAATCTGGTTCTTTTTCTCAGTCTACAGTCAGGCCTGCAGGAGTTACATTTAACAGAACGACTGACACCAGTGTGAGATCAGGGAGAACAGCAGAAAGCATCCTGTATTCCTCTGCAAATTCCTGAATTTCCACACGAGGGAGCTTCTTGCCCACGAAGCTGACGGCGCTTCCTCCTGGGAAAGGTGGCAGCAGAGGTTCCCTGCGAGCTCCCAACTCGTGCAGCCTGATTGCACCGCTACGAGCCACAGCGAGAGCCAGCAGTGAAACGGTTAACAGATAATGATGATTGTCAGAGCTTGTTAACCACAATTATTTTCAAGACATATGTAAATCTGTATAACTACCTAAGTGTGGTATATAATCTAAAACATACTGTTTAAATCTATAAGCATTCCTGAGTTAATTTCGCTATGGGAACGTTAGTTGCAACTTCCTGACTTCACTGTGTTTGAATTCATATCCATGAACATTAATTTAAAATTAGTCTAAATATTTGTTGAGAATTAATCACCTGATAAATTTAGCTCTTTTTCATTTTTATGAATTATTCATTATCTCCTCTCTTTCCGTTGATGTGTTGGTTGTTTGCAAGAATTGAATTACTGGTTGACACTAAAAAAAAAAAAAATCTAGCATTTATAGTGATTTGTAAAATGTTCCCCTTAGAAGCCTGACTGGCAACTATGAGAGCAATTGGGTTTGCCACCAATACTTCATGGTACTGGTTTGCTTCTTGAAGGGAGTTTTTGAGAGGCATAAGCAAGTTCATGCAGCAAGTATTTTGCAACAACAGCAAAAAATCTGTTTATGTCTTGCATATATACCATTCCTACAAAGGAAGTTTGGATTAGCAAAACCCTGTCGATGGAAATGTTTGGGCACAGTACAATGAGGTGTGGCTGCAGGAATGAACAGCTGTGTAAAACTGCTGAACTGCAAAAAGCTCCTTCTGCACAGTCATAGAAAACACTTGAGCTTACCTAAGGAAAAGAATAATCCTGTTCTAGGATGGCCTCAGGGAAGTCTGAATGAAAAATTACCAGCCACCAGATATTACAAAGAGGAACAAACCTTTTAAGGAAAGCCTTGAGTAGATGGCAGCAAGGATCCTTAACACTGGCTAGTACAAAGAAAAGTGATTTGTGAGCCTCTAGCACACAGAGGACCATCTCTCAAATTTTATCTGGGGCCTGCCTTCAGTGGATATTGTGGAAGACCAGATTTTTGGAATTCCCAAGTCTAGTCCTGGAAGCCTAATTTCCTGTTGTCACTCATTAAAACAGTCATTGTCACAAAATTAATATACTAGCAAATATACTACATAACTTCCCTTCTTCAAAAACACTGAAACAGATAACATCTTGGACTTCCCATTGGGTATGTCTTTATATTTGTTACTTTCAAATCAGTTTGCTACTATTAATTAAATAACAAATCAGAAAATTACTTCTAAAATTATAAAAAAGCAAAACCCCCAGAACACACCCTCATGTGGTTAGTAGCTGGTACCAGCACTTGCAAAACATCAAAGCCTTCTCTAAACATAGACTTTCATCAGTGATGCTGCAAGCCCTCATCTAATCTTTCATGATTTCCCATGCAGGAACATCAAAAGAGAAAGAAGAGAATAGCACTGTTCCAAAGCAACAGTGCTCTGTGTGAAAAGTACGTGTTTAGCTACAGCACATATAAAATGTAAGTAGGAAATTATTATTTACATGAGGCATATTTTAATAAACATCATCATTAGCTCCCTGTCTTTTCCTATAAGGAACAAGGATTTTCGCAGTTCAAAATCATGTCCAAAGCTCAAGGGATTTCTGGAAGAAAATGAAAAAGAATTAGAAATGTATAAGCCTTCAAAGCAAGAAGATCAATTTATGTTCATTTTTACCTACTGAAACACATTCTGCATATTTCATTGTTTCTGTCATCTTGTTATAATCCATCCAAAGAGTTTTCAAAGAACATTAAGTCCTACAAATAAACAGACTGTGAATTAGATACAGAAGGCACAAAAACGCAACAATTACTATCAAAAATCTTACTTGTAGCCTTTTGTTACATAAAGTAATTACATTAGTCAATCACTTTTTATCACTGCCACTGAGAAACAGGAGTTTTGGAGGGGACAATCCGAAAATCTTAACTGTTATTTCTATCCTACTAAAAGCAAAATTTCTGAGTTGTCGTTAGAATTTTAAAGCTAACACTTTTCAGTGAATAATTTAAATAGTATTGTAATTTTGGTTTATAGTCTCTGATGAAAGCATCATAGATGATTTTGAAACCACTTCATGTTAACACAATTGTGTTGGCAAAAGAGCTACACAGGAAGTATCAATTTCTAATTCTAGAAAACATGCATCTTAACTTCATCTTTACTCCTAGCACTGAGTATTCTCCTTCTCATGATTTTTACGGTTATCGTCACAAAAGAATTTTTGTCGGAATTTTCATATGACCGGAGGGTCTTACATACAACACTCAACAGAATTATTGAATCAGTTTGAAATTACCATCAGAAACAGCATAACTTTTTTTTTGGTTCATACATGTGTTCAAACACAATAAGGGGTTTGGGGGAGTTTGGTGAGTTTGACATGTATGTTGAGATTTGATTCTGCCATACAAAATAATGAACTGCATGTGTAATACTATTTAAACAACTTAATAATCAAAAATTTAAGAACATTAAAAAAAAAAAAAAGCAGACATAAAAATTAAAAGGTTTTAGTTGATTTATCTTTTCTGTAGGGTTTGGTTTTCCAATGCACTTGCACTTTGTAGTTCTCAGCTGAGAGCAAGGGCCCCTTTGCCCTGGTCTGTACATCTCCATGGGTCTGCCTCTCCACCTTGCCCACTTACAATGAGGAAACAAGCACCAATCATTACTGCCTTGATCCTCACGTCAAGATCTACAGGGACCTGGATCCCAAAGTTGGCGGTGTTGGTAAAGACATTGTTGACAAATCCAGACCAATACTTGGAAATTTTGCCGATCGTTGTCATCTCATTGAGAGCTTTTACCTGCACAAAGAAAAAACAGGGACAGACATAAATGTAAACAAATCAAATGCACACTGATGACATCCCCATAGAATTAATGACTGTGCCCTGACATGCAGAGTATGCTATAGTTGTCAGGTTCTCCTTTTATTCTTATTGCTGCGATGTTCTATTAGTGTCAAATTTCCCTTTACAAGAGGCACGCAAGAAAGGGTCTCAAGTTTGGAAACATCAGCATCTTTAGAGCTGACGAAAAGTGGGAGGGAGCAATCTTGAAAGTTTATGCCAGTTTTGCCTTTCTTTCACAGAGCTGTGGGTTTTTTTTTTTCTCTCTCATGTTTTTTATATTCTCCTAGCCCCACTGCTGTGGACCACTGTCCCCTCAGGGGACAGCCATGTTCTCAATTACACAGCCATCTGCATGTTTCTCACAGTATACTGAAATTCCAGACAACACCCACTGGAGTCTTCTTATTTGGCTAATGAGTTGATAAGTTGATAAACCCAAAAATTCTTTTATGATTCTTAACTCAGGCAAAGCACTTTGTTCACATCAGAAAACTCTGTTCAAGGTTTCTTCAAGTATCTCCAATTCTGCCTCTCATCTGAGAAATTTATTCAAAGTAGTAAAACTTCTAAATTGTTAACCCACGTACAAAACATACCTCAAAGTCAACATCTTCAAAACAGCCACAGGTTGCACATGGGCCAATTATTTTCAGCACATCTTCTTTACTTTCATTCCGTATAGTAAACTTTGGCAGGAAAGGGTCCCAGTTCTGTACAACGTACCCAGCTATTGTACCTGGTGGAGACTGAACTTCTAACTAGCAAACAGAAGAAAACAACAACAAAAAATGGTTTTAGCTGATTTCACATTAATATATTTTTTCTGGATAGCATATTGTTTATATAATGACAAAATATTTATGCACTGAATATAGTAACATATCGTTTTACCAAACATGGAAGTGGATATTGCAGAACTGTCTAACAGTGTTGTTATATATAGTGGACAGTATGAAGCTCAAAAGTTGCACCAGAAGCCAAGATCTTACATACAATAAGACTTCATAAAAGCTATAAACTAGGAAAAAAAATTGTTATTGTATTCAGTGAGTATCCTACAATCTTTTTTTAAGTAGCTGTACTACCAAAGGACCTTTTTCTTTAAAAATCCTGACAAGGATAAGTGTTAAGAAGGTACGTGGATGAGCCAAGCTGTAAAACATTTTCATAACATAAGAAAGATGTCTGAATAGAGGAAGATCAAAAAATATGAGATCTATGGGATCTGCGTTTTTCTCTCCAAGCAGCTTACTTCCATGTTCTGCAATTTCCCAGAGATAAATGGCCCTGAAGAGGCAGATCCATGGAGTGAAGGCTCAGCCTCTTCAGAGAGCTGCTTCCAAGTCACACCCACAGACCCCAGTGGCCTCCAGAGAGTTTCCATCCTTCACCCTCCTTCCTGTACAGTGAGTGCTCTCTGCCTGTGTCAGAGCAAGGTGTGTTTTGGGGTGTCACTTGACTGCAGAGACATCACCAGACACCAAAGCTTTGTGTGGGGTGTCAGCAAAGCCAGGTCCCATGGAAGGGAGGAGGCACACAAGGAATAGAACTAGTTGTGTCTACTCAAAGGTCGCCCTGCAGCCCCCGGGCTGAGAGGGGCCTGTGAATTCCCGAATTCCTCCCTGCCACCCTCGAGGAGCTGCACAGCAAGATGCTGGGACAAAGGGCACTGGGGATTCCCTCACCTCCTGCAGGAAGCAGGGGCAGCAGCAGCTGTTGCACCTCAAGGGTCTGATGACTCGGATCACCTCCCGGCCCGCGTTATCCGCAATCCTGATGGTGAACGCCCGGATGGGCGAGCACAGCTTGCGGTCAAAGCAGCCGTTCTCTTCCACTGCAAAGTAAACTCTTTGCCCCAAGGGGTTTTTTATCTCGTATTTGCTGGAGGTCTCTGTGCCAAGTATGCCTAACAAAGCAAAACAATTAGAACATTAACTTATATTATGTTTTTTATTACCTTAGTATAATGTTAGTGTATATATATATA
>VYZR01121222.1:13923-25441 GCA_013400675.1 Oxylabes madagascariensis
AAAAAAAGAAGAAAAAAAAAAAAAAAAAAAAAAAAAAAAAAAAAAAAAAAAAAAAAAAAGCTAAGATACCTGCTACACTGCTGTCGTTCCCGGTAAAGCGACATACTTACCGCTACTGCCGCTCCAGGATTTCAGCAGAGACTTAATGTTGATCTCGAAGAAGAGGGAGTCCTGCAGGCTGAGCATGGTGCGGGCAGGGCAGGGCGGAGCGGGCGCCGGCCGCGCCGCCGCCTCCGCCGGCACCGCGGGAGCGCCGTGCCGGGGCCGCCGTGACGCAGGCCCGGGGGGATCTGGGGGGATTTCGGGGGTTTTAGGGGATTTCATCACTCCTGGGGATGGTGGAGTCGCGNTCCTTAAAGTCTTCTAAACGACTTGAGCTGGGGTTTTTTTTTCTTTTTTTTTTTTTTCTTTTTTTTTTTTTTTTTCCCTTTCCTTAGTGGCTTCTAAAGGACTTGATACAATTTTAGTATTTCTGATAGTTTACTCTGTCCAGTATCATCTCAAACGCCACAATGGAAAGTCTGCTAGAAGTTACAGTTCTGGGTTCCTACGGATGCAATCCAACACTGCCTTAGGTAACATTAAGGTTTTAATGCCATTCTTTCAGGATAAAGCAAGATACTTTACCAACAGCTTTTGCCCATTTCAGTATAAAGTAAAGCAGTTTCAGATAAACCTCCTTCACCTTGTCCATACTACTAGGTACAACCAAAAGTTGGTTCTCTGTCAGCTTCAGGTGCCATCTTTATACAGATCAAAAACATACTTGAAAGTGTCTCATGATTTTATTGGATAATTCAAAATTTTCAGAGAGACTTCTACATACTGACAGGAAGAAACGACATGGAGAAAGTAATGTTTTTTTCCGTAACTAGCACCAAATTACACATGTAATATTACCCCTGGGTCAAGTACCAGAAATTGAGAGAACTGGATGCTGAGATTATTGTAGCACTGGCTGCCAACAGCAGTTTAGTTATGTCTACTTAAATTATAACTTGACCCACACCATACAGATGAACCAAAAAATCATGTGGATCCAAGGAAGACTGATTAACTAAATCTGCTCTAAGGTGATTTTTAAAAAATCCAGTTTCAAAACGGCTGTCCATACTGTTCTAGGAATAAACAAGCCATGAGGAGAAAATAATACCTGTGTCCTCAGACAAATTAGAATTATCTAAAGTCGTAGGAAAGATTTAAGAACAGTGTACATCAAATACTTTCAGGTTTGGGGTTTATTTATGGTTTTGGTTTTGTTTGTTTGGGGCTCTTTAAATCTATATCCCCTACCTTCAAAAGACAAAACAATTATCACTAACAGAGAGGTAACATAAATCAGTTGATGTAAACTAAGTGGCTCTAAGTGACAGGCCTAACACAGCAGCAGCAGGACACTGGAGAAAGAGTGACAAGCCTGTCACTGCATTAGGCTGGTTCAAGCACCAGCTGCCATCATTTAGGAGATGAACAGTTTTATTAAGAGAGAGATCAGTAATATTGTTCAGTTTTCATAGATTAAAGACAAACCCAATTTCACCATGCAAAAAATAATTTTCTATAATAAGATACTACATTGCCACCTATATGGAAATAGTACTTTTTTTCTTCCCAAACAGGGTACAGCAGAACATGCATCCACAGAGTAACTCTTTGGGACACTGCATCAAACTTTCTCTCATAAGCCTATTTCAGGTAGTATTGCCTACATGGTAGGTAGTATTACCTCATATTCCTTTTCATCACTCCTTTTATGAATACATTCAAAGTTACACTTCAAGCATTCCTGTTTCTTCTTACTAAATAAGACATAACAGAGGTTGTATTTTGCTATGGGTAGGATATAAAGGTCAGATTTTGGAACTGGCTGATGAATTTCACCACTAATTTGAAAGCCTGTATTAATTATGGTTGGTCTCTGACTGCCTTTAACACTGGGCTACAGAGACTTCTTCAAAGGAATCGTTGTTAACAGTATGCATTCCAAAATCATGAGCCAACTCTCTCAGCACCTCAAAAATAATGACTTTTTAAAATACACTTTGAGTTCTTTGTAGTTGCCCTTTTCCCCCCTCAGCTTTTATTCTTTAAGCTATTAGTGCCAAAAAACTTATTAAAAAACTATCATCCCAGAAACTCCAGGAGTTTCTAAAACGACCCAACAAAAATATTCATCTCCATGTTCCACTTTCTGGAGTCTGTTAAGACTTTCAACAAACAGAGAAGTTGTCACTATTTCTGTAAAATAGCATTTCAAAATTAAATTATTATCAGGAAATCTTTTTCAAAATTTGATTTATGACATTGAGGTGGTGTTTGGCCAAGCAAGTTACATGGCCTTTCGCCATGGCATCTGAGATTTTGTAGCACTGTTATTTATTCATAGTAACAACTAATGACCACCATCAATTGGGTTTCCTCAAGGATACTAGCAATTTTAATTTTAAATGATTAATAGAAAAAATATTAGCCCATTAACAATTTCTAAGAAAGGAGAACTGTAAGTACCAAGAGTATAAGCTTCTCCTAAGGATTTCAGTAGATGCACTGAAGACTAGGAATATGTAATATTAGGAAAAAAATACTTTGAAAGATCTTCTTTTAATACTACATGAATATGTATGCTCTCATACATGCATGCACAGACATAGCAACTTTGATTAAATGGACCTCACTAATTTATTAGATTTAGAAATGGCTTACACCAAGTATTTTCACAGTGCTCCTCTTCCCCCAAGAAAGGCAAAAACAAATTATCAGTACAAGTCCATTTAAAAAGTGGAGTAATGGGTCTGTCAGTATCTTAGACCTATCATATAAGCATCAGTGTCATAACAGTTAACTTATTGTACAACAGTGCACAAGCCTTTCAACAATTCTTCCTCACAACTCAATTTAACTGCTTTATAACCAAAGGTGTGTAAATAACAATGACTGCCATATCAGACTTTTTGGGTTATGGTTTTCCTTTGAAATGAGTTAATGAAACAACCTACCAAATCCTAGAATTAACAGAAGATTTCAGTATAAACCACAAAGTTTAAAATGTAACCTTTTATTTTTAATCAAAACAAGAATAGTAACAGCAGCAAAGAAAAACCATGGATTACAAGTCTCAGAATCTCGGACAAGCACAGACAAGGCCAATTCTTTGGGAAGAGCCCAAAAAAACTCATGCAGAGTTACAAGATATCAACATCACGTGTTTCTAGAATTGTGTTAGAAAAATGTCATTTACAACATGGATTATTTTCCAGTTCCTCATTCTCAGAGAGGAAAATGAAGGAGTCTTCTGGAAGGTACACTGTGTCTAAAACTGAGAGCAACAAGTATGACCACTAAAAATACCTATGCTTTTGAGCACTCATAAGAGAAGTTTTCCATAAGATTAATATTTTACTATTTTAGATAAAATGGAAAATAAAGTACATGCATTTAAATATAAGCAAATAGTTTTGATCTGGAGCTGGTTCACGTCAGAAAAAAAAAATCCAAAAAGANTAATATTTTACTATTTTAGATAAAATGGAAAATAAAGCACCAGAAAATAAATAAAAATAAAATAAATTAATATTTTACTATTTTAGATAAAATGGAAAATAAAGTACATGCATTTAAATATAAGCAAATAGTTTTGATCTGGAGCTGGTTCACGTCAGAAAAAAAAAATCCAAAAAGAAAATATGAAATTGAGGAACTGTGCATACTTTTATTAATAGGCTGAACATTACACAATTCCAATAAATACACAGTTTATATACTGATCCCAGTATTTGTATACCTTTTGATTCTGGATCAATTTCACTTCTAAAGGAAGCAGACTACTGTAAAGTCTGTTTTTGATACTTTCTCAAGAGTCACAGTGAGGTATGCATGAATAAGCACACTGGTATCAGTAAGCTCTTAAAAGAACATGACAAGAATTGGACTGTAGGTGCAGTAAAGCAGAAGTGCTCAATCTGCAGACGCCAGCTGTTTGTACTCTACTAAAATGATTAATCCAAGTGCCCAGTCCACACCACGCTTTCTGCTCAGATATGGAAAACTCTTAGTAAAGAGGATGGCCAGAAGCAAATTGCTCAAGTTGCTTCAGTGACCTAAGTCAGCAGACTCCAGGCTGCAAATAGAGCGATACATTACAAGATTCACACACTCTAAGCCCAGCTGCTCCAGGAAGCATTAGACTGTCCATTTGTGGTACCATTCATCTATAACATGCTTGACCTGTATAAGCAAAGTCCATTCAGCACTTCCACACATACCTTTTAGATAGAATTTTCAATACATGTACAGTAAGCCCAGACACAGGACAGGTTAAGATTTGCCTTGAGTGTTTTAATAGCCAGAGAACCCAAGCAATGTAAGAGATCAGAAACTTTAGCACCATAGATAGTACAGGTAATAGAAGTTTTCTTTATTTGTAGAATTAGATATTTAGTAAAAATATTTCTAAAAGGATCATTATCCATAGTAGGATCAATACATTTATCAGAAATGTGTAGGCAAAGGCTATTTGCACAGCTTTGCTTTAATTCAAGTAGCATCATGCCATTTTCTTGGAGTTGCCCAGACACACTGTGGGCAACTATTTTGAACAATGCACATGAAGTGCCATCTGCACAATACTGCTACTGCAGTAACTGCCAGAGATCTGGCCTGTGGCAAACACTGATGCACAAGACCAAAAAAAAATTAGTATGATTCACACAATGTTGTTTTTGCTTCAACTCTTTAGGCTGAAAAGGTAAGAGGGGTTTCATGACAGAAGATACTGCTGTATTTATTTATCTTAAAAGAGCAATATTTAACTTCAAAAAGTTTGCTTTTAAATGGCAAAGAAATAACACTTTACAAGTCATTAGTGTTTCACAGGGAGCATTACAGATTTTTAGCATCATTTCAAGTGTCATTCCCCAGCTCTACAATAATTTCATTTCTCTAGGAAGACATTCATAACAGACTACTTCCCTCCCTCAAACCCCCAGTTCAGCTCTTGCTTTTTCCTAATGGGATGGCCAAGATAACAAAATATGATTTTTCTATTTATCACTCTATGACATAATTTAGATTATTTTGAACAAAGCATTCTGGCATTAACATTCAATTTAAAACCACAGCTAAAGGCATTCTTTTCAGTAACAAAAAACATGCGGCTACTCTTGCTTCCAGAAGTTTCTTTACAGTTTTCAGACCTACCACATTTATCTTCAGGATGATACAGACTGACAGAAAATGCATTCATGCAAAGAACTACAAATAATATTCCCATTTAAAGTAAATTATGAACTTTCCAGCTACTTCTGGAAGGACACTGAAGATGCACAGCCTTCTAGCAGAACATGGTCTTTGAGTAAGATCAAAGAGGATACAGTTAATATTTAACTTTTCATTAAGTTAATATCTAGATTGAATAGTAAATCTGCTGTAAACGAAAAAAAAAAAAAGGGGGGGAAAGAATCCCCCACAACCTTCAAGAGTAATTAAATTCTGAAAAATCAATTCATTTGCAAGGTAGTTTAACAACAGCCTTATGAATTTTGTAAGAATTTATACTAAACAGATATCCAGCCCTTCCTGAATATCTAGCTTTCCAGATCAGCAAACATTGTAAGACTACCAGGAAACAAATCAGTAATATAAAGGTGAAACGTTTCAAAAACCGCAACAGGCAGTCCTGAGATGGTATTTAACCAATCTCCCTCCAAGACGAAATGAGACAGGTAAAGCGACACACAAGCCTAAAGCTGCTACCACATCTCATAAGTCTGACAAACACAAGTTTCTCAATTGTGACAAGCAGCCTGGTAATGAAAATTCTGGAAAACATAGTGATTTACTCCCTTCTCAGATGCTAAATTTCAATCTTCAATGACTGCAAATAAAACTGAAAGGTATAAAGCCCAATTAAGATGGTTCTATGTCAGACAACCCGAAATAACTGCCTTAAGGTCTGATCTATCCAATTCTGTATCGTGTCAGCCTCCTCACTGTGCTTCAGCACAAACATACCAATGCAGTGGGGGAACCAGCCCTCCGTTTTCACCAGCCTTTTAAGTGGAACCTGGAAACAGTTACAGCGCTACACAGAAAATCCCTGCTTAGCTGCTGGGCGTTTAAATGGATAGAGTAAGGAAAGGCTTAACTCTGTTACCCTACAAGGCCTCAAGACAACTGCTACAAATCAGTTATGTTTCTATTTTTGTTGTTCCTACCAAGCTGCTGGATTTCTGTGCCACTTTTACGGGAAACATCGTATTTACATTATGCAAGGATCAGTTATTCTATCTCTATAGAGAGCATTGGGTGGGGGGGAACCCACTGAGAGTTCATGATTCATCTGGGAAAACTTTAAACAACAAAAAGTTAAAGAAAAAAGTTACCTGCAGGGATAAACTCAGCACAGAAGCCACAATCTGTTAAGCCTCATGAGCGCAATAGTACTTGGGTAGAAAATATTCTCGGATGCAGACTTCCACTAAACTCACAGAGCAGCTGAAGATCCTTGTGTACGTGCTCACTCTGTGCCTGGAGGTGAATTCCTGCCTTCCTCCCTCTGCCACAAGCAAAGCTGAGTGTTTGCTCCTGAGCCACTGTCACCGCAGTCCATTCCTGTTCATACATTGAAGCACTGTAGAGCCCCACATGTCTCGTTCAGCCACCTCTGCCACAGGGCACTTAACAGTAGGCAGAGGGATGGGGGACAGCATAGTGACAAGAGGGAACTACAGGTGTCTGTTAAACCTCCTCACAATCATCAGCCTACCAATTTACTCCACCATGGCTCAAATCCCTCTGTAGGCAGCAGCTCTGCACACATAGTATAAGGACATGGACAGCTGTACTTAAGAGTCAAGAAAAGGAAAGCAAGAAGTCAAAAGAACAGAAAAACCCATTTTCTCTTGAGGTTTCAACATCTGAAATTGCCTTTCCTGATGTTTCAGCTACACAGGGCAGGAGAATATGGAGCTCCACCACTCAATATCAGAAATAAATAGAGTCATTATATTAACAAGGCATTCTTCACAGTTGAACTAAACTGGCATATTTCTTTACTCCAAAGCCAGCAAATATTTACAGCCTTTTTTTAGTGTTTTAGTTATCAGGATTTAAACAATTAAGTGTTTTTAATGCTGAATTTTGCAGCTTTCCCATCTCTGTGAAACAACAGATACTTGTAGGAACCTGAAGCATAAGTAAAAAATAGAGACGCTTTTAAGATTTAAAAAGGTAATTAAAAGGTAAAATATAAATTGTTTTGCAAATCAGAAATAAAATAATTCATATGAGTGCCTGAACTTTTATCTTGAGCAAGCATGCTGTTACAGTAAAGAAAAGCAAGAAAAGAAATACAAAAATCAGAAAGGGAGAGATCCAGAAGTAGTAACAAACCCAAGGGCAGCTAAATGCAACAGTTAGATACTAAACCTAACACACACTAAAACTTTACAAGGCCATGTTTGTCTGGGAAGTTGAGCAAATAGCCCACAAAGTTCTTTACAGTGCTGGTGGACTACAAAATAGCCGCTGGCAGCAGCTGCACACAGGGCAGCAGCTGCGAAGCCCAGGGCTCCACCTGAACCATGGCAGGCAGCTCTGCATCCGCACACCTGCATCCGGCACGGCACATCCAACCAAAGCAATGCTGCCACTCCACTGCAAGCACTACTAGTTACTGACAAATGAAGAACTGAAATCAGGTGGTAAAACCACGCTCATATAAAATGGACAATGCGTTTTAGCTTTTTCCACTCATTCAACTGGCTCTCCCTATTTGTCAGTCATATTATCTATTGATAAAGCATTTGCATACCTTTCATTTCTCCCAGTAACTGATATAAACACGTCAATTATCCAAACATACAATGTACCTATAAATGTCTATGGTATAACTTCCTCAATATCTGGGCAAATTAACCTACTCTGCTCTGCACGGCTCCTTCCACGAAACAGGAATTTATGGAAACACCAATCAACAAAGAAGAAACAGTTTTAAACTAACTCTAATAAACTGAAAACAACATACTAGATAAATACCATATTTTTATACAAGTTTTGAGTTTCTTTTATATGCATTACTGGTTTTCCTGTTTTAAGTTTGAAAATACTTTGAAATTAAAAACATCTTTCAGCAAGTCATCCTCTCAAAGAAATAACTGAGACAAAGCTCACACCAGTGCATTTTTAAGAGATGCCAAGTGACACCAGACAGTTTTGAGTCTGTCTCTAATACAACTGTGCAACAGCATCCTGATGTTAGAGTATCTGAAGCTCATACTGCCATACTAGTCTTGTCAATAAACATTGAAAGTATTCCAAACAATCAGGGTCCACAACATGCCTGTCATACAGACTCCACTGGACTAACCAGCTAAAGAACTATTATTATTTATGTAGTATCTCCCTATAAAGGCATATATCACAGCTTATGAAGTGAGGATACACCAAGTCCTGAACATCCAAAGCATGTCATCAAAAACTGCTGCAAACAGAAACTTAATCTCTTCAGAAGGTTCCTCTGGTAAACTGACACGGCTTTCTGAAAATTTCACCCATCTCTTCAAAACAGTAGTGCTTTTGGATTTCTCATAATAAAATCTTTCTTTTATAAATAAGTACAAACATCAAAAATTTACAAGCATGAGTCAAGAACCCTCCTGTCTGGGAGGGTGGATCCTTGCTTGAAGGAACCTTTTAGAACTTGGCTGGAGAACAAGAGGATATGTGTTGAGTAAAACAACCAATGTCACTAACACTGCTTCCCAAACCTCAGCTACTTTTTAACAGCATTTACTACCTGAGAGAACATCTTTTTACTTGAAAAGCAACTAAAGGCTATTCAGTGGTAAGTTAGAGACACAAAGAATGACATTTACTCAAAATGGAAAGGCTTTCCAAAGTAGCCCTTGATTAAGAGGACGTAGCTGAAATTCTTTTTCCCTCAATTTGGATCCACATAATGCAGAAACACATGAAAAATTGGAACTTACAGGGTAAGAATCATGCTGTTACTGAAGGGCTTAGAACAAAAGCAACTAGAAACATAGAATTTACAAACCAAGACATAAAACAGTTAACAAATGCAGCCAACAGAGACTACCAGTAGTCATCAAAAATATCAATTACTGAAAAATACCCTATCTTACTCTTCCACAAAATTCACATTTTCATTAGAAACAGAAAAACCATGTCTAAAGGAGATTAAGACTAGTCTGATCACCAACAAACTAAAACTTTTCCATTTGAAACAGGCTTCTTTTTCAAGTGATAATTGAAAAAATATTTAACAATGTTCCAATTCTAATCTTTGCATAACTTCAATCTGAATTACTGGTATCACACGCATGGTATCTTCATATGCAATTGCTGAATTAATCCTGCTAGTGAATATTATATTGACCTTTCAAATATATTCTTGAGCATTAGGAGGATATAAGTTGGGATTTTTTTAGCCCATAGATTCAATGTTAATGTTTTAAAGGACAACAGGTTTTTACTTCAAAGAAAACAGCTCCTTAAAAATAAGTTGATACTTTTATTTTACATGCTATCCAGTCTTTTATATACTCTACCTTGAGATCACTAACAGACACTGATGGCATATTAAGTTTTAAAATCTGTTCTACATGCAAGATATTTACAGTATAAATCAAAAAAAGGAACAACATGCTAAACTCTTCTCTCATTCTCAAAATGTCACTTTCAAGGCCTGTCGACACCTTAGACACAAAGAATTTAAAAGAATATTTTTGTTCTTCTATTACCAGTGTATCATAGATAGAACAGTTTTACAGTAACAGATATTATTTTTGCAACAAATTTCTCCACATCTTGTTGACTTCAGCACTTCACAACTCTTCTCCATCAGCTTTTGTAGAATCTTCTGAAAACTTCGTTGGTTTTCTGTCTAAGTTTTCTCACATCTCCCACATGTTCATGTCTCTCCCCCTCTCCTTCAAGTTAAAAGCTTTATTTTGTCCCTGTCACAACTACATTAAAATAATTGTAGATTGGAAAAGTCAAGAGATGTTTACTTCATTTACAATCCTCCCACCAAATTTTATCTGCATTATTTCAAAGAAGTAGCCTAAAGATAACATTTCAAATATTTGCAGCTAAATATTGTCCAATTTCACCTTTTATTTTTTTCCCTTAATAAACTGGAGATTTTATTACTTCTTACTTTCCACCTTACAATCTGCAGGACAAAAAAGTCAAAAGAACAGAAAAACAAAGTCCAAACAGCAGGTTTACTGACATTCACTTCCTAAATTTGCTATTGGTTATTTCTCACCGTGTTCCAGTTTGCTGCCTATCCACTGGTATTGAAAGGGAAGGGGAGTTTCCTCTGGCTTAGCAAGTTGAATAGTCTCACCGAAGATAGACATGCAATGGGAGTACCAAAAATGAATATACAAGACAACAACACAGGTGGAGGGGTACAATCTCCTGTTCACAACATTGAGCCATTACATTGATTCAGCTGTCACACGAAAGCTCATACTAACGCTATGTCTGAGAAAACCTTTTAAGTGCTTGAAGTCCATAAGATGCATAAAAAGAGACCTTGCAAATGTGATACGAAGATAATCTATAAAGTGACCAATAGCAATAAAAAAATTTATAAGCTCTCTTTACCATACATCAGAGGAAAACAAGTGAATTACCTCCTCATTATATATATATACTCCACACATCTAATATAAATATATTCATATGAATGAGTAGCTGTTACGTATGAAAAAATACTTCTTGATTCATCTTTGATTTTTACTGATACATACCTTGTATGAAGCACTAAATTACAATTACTTCACCACTTGCCTAAAATATATTCATTGTAAATTTCTTGTATGTACTCATTATATATAATCATTGTATATATTTCATTGTAAATATTGTAAATATTCTTCAGATGAAACCCTGAGAAAAACTACAGCAGAAGCATATTAGGTATATCGTCAAGTATGCAATTTTTAAAAATCAGACCTTCAAAAAAATAAAGCAGAAATTATATTTGAGATGTCTCTGACAATTAAACACATCTACAGCTGATTTTCTGTACTGTTGGTAAAATAAACAAGTCAGAGGCGCATGCTCTTTGCACTTGGGCTTACTTTTTAAAAGATTTGCTGGACCTTATTTCAGTTCTTTATTGACTCCATCTTAAGCTAATGCCTTACTTAAGAAACATTTACCCAATGGTCATTTTATCTGCTTATAAGCAGTAATAATAAAACGTATCATCCCTGCACTTAAAATAAAACTCTGGAGAGATACTTGTTTTTCCATTTATCTAAAATATTAAAGAGTTCATTTTCCACAAATCAATTAAAACAGAGGATATCCAAAAGGTGACTGCTACTTTCGGTGATGGTAAGACATCTAATGCTGTCCTCACTACCGACCCTAAGGGCCCTTTCAGCAAGTTGATTCCCCTTGCTGATTCATTTCAAAAAGTGCCCCAAATACATTGGAACACTTTCCGTTGGCTTTGTGAAATTAATCTGCTCAGGGAAAA
>VYZR01121222.1:32529-50738 GCA_013400675.1 Oxylabes madagascariensis
CCCGCGGGCCGGGGCCGCACCGCGCCCTCTCCGCCCGGCGCGGCCCGGCCCCCACAGCGGGCTGGCCCGGACCTGTCGGCGCCGCACGGCACAGGAAAGAGGAGAACTGCGCCCGATTTCACGGGCACTCGCAGACGGCAAGTTCAGGCGAGCTTGCTTGGCACGGTGGGAACACGTGTTCCAAAATACTGCCATGTTAAGGAAACTTCCCGTCCGCCCATCCGGGAGCCGCTACTCTGCCAGCCACTCTGGCACCACCCGAGCTGGGACCAAGGGCCCTTCGCAGCTGCACACCCCACACTCACAGTCAGACGAGGTTTCCCTGTAGGCTCTGTCCCAGGGTTCCCACCGCAGTTTCAGACGTCCAGATCTTTAAAATAATTTAATCATGGTCCAATAATTAAATCAAAATAACAGCTGGAGCTGGTCCGAGGAGGGACCCTGAGCAAAGGAACCCCTGGGCGTTTATACCCTCACAGGCGCAGGGGTGGCTGGTGTCTTCCACCTGAGGCCTCGGCAGCCATGTCTCTGAGTGTTCTGGTCCCCTGGCTGGCACCACAGCTCCCCGTGCCCTTCATGGTGCAAAGGGTCAGCAACTCAAATGTTGTCTTGCCTCGGGCTCCCGGCTCTGCAGAGCTCAGCCTGGAGCTGCACACTGAGCCACGTGCGAGGAATGTATTCCTCAACAGCCATGCTGGCAGTATGGCAATTGGTACAACCACGCTGGCAGAGCACGCAGCTGGAGGCATTCCTGTGTCAGCAAAGTGGAAGTTCACACTGCAAACCTTGGTGGTTTAAAGGTCTTTTCCAACCTAAACGATTCCATGATCTCCCCTTTAGGTAAACACTGCTATGGGGTGGGCACATCTATTGGCACACAGACCCTGTGCTTTCTCCCAGCTTTTCAGCAACAGGACATTACCAGGACAGAACAACACACACAAAAAAAGATAAGATACAAAACACACAACTGAAAGCAGAATAAAGCAGTAGAGTTAGAAATCCAACACTCCAGCCTGCAGGCATAAATTAACACATCCATGTTATACCTGCTAGGCAAATAATAGGACACTCATAATTCCACACAAAAGCCTGCATGGATAGGGAAGACAAACCCTGTTTCTTCCTCTGTATATGCTGCATTTTTTATAAATGGCAAGCCTTTTTGCTTTAGAACTGCAACTGTCACATAGCTTTGAACAAAGAACAGCCTGGAAAAACACACACATAGGGAAAAAACAGTGTATTTGTCATATTGTGGAGTCATCTTTTGGCAGTTTGCACTAACCACCTGTAAGGACCTAACATATTTAATTAAAGGAATCAACTTTCCACGTCTGTTTCAAACTTTAAAAATATATTTAAGAGGCCATTCTTCATATAACTTACACTTAAATTTACAGATACTTCTTAAGCTACTTGGCATTAATGCTTTCCTTGGTTCCATTCAACTAATGTAATTTCACAGAAAAAACCCAACCAGGGACAGATCAATGTACAATTTTGCAATAAACTCTCTATATCAGTGCAAACTTGTTGTAGCTATTATTTTGCATACAAAATGCTTTCATCTTTCTATAGTTTTGGTTTACTGCTTTTTTTAATATAAAAATGTAAATAGTTTCAGTTATCACCATGCTTTTCTTAGATGCACCTAGCTATTTCCTGAGAAATGAAAGAAACAAACAACAGTTTCTGGTAAAGTTTCACTTTTCTTTCAATCACTTAGGCTGTATTTACTTGCCTTATATGAGGGCTGGAGATCCTTTTGGAGCAAGTTGTGGGGCTTTTTCTTTGGAAGGTTGTGGAAGGTTGCAAATTTCTGAGAATGATTTTGGGGGGGGGCAGGGGCACGGGTTCAGAGTTTGGCTTTGATTATCTTGCATTAGTATGAAAAGAAATAAAAATACCTGTCAAAATATATCCATCAGCAGTTGAACATAAAACTGTTATGTTCACTGACTGAATACCAAATTATTCAGCAGAAAAGCTCCCAAATTTTTACCATTTATGTATTAAGTTTTAACTGTTCTTATCTTGAGGTCACATGCAAGAATACAATGCTTTCCTGAACTCATTAGGAGTTCCTGAGAAGATCAAGGTATTGTCTACCCCACAGCTTCTACAATCCTCAGTCAGGATAAGGATCTGGGCTTCCTGTTGCTGAAGTCTTGCTTGTTCCAAGTACTGATATATCACACAAGATCTTCCAAACCTATGAATTTCTCCCACTGGCAGATTTTTCTTCAAATAAGAACCTGCAGCAGTGCATAACCTGAACCATGCCCATTTCCATGCAAGTAGAAACAGCAAGAGAAGACATCGTTACACAATCCCATAACAACAGAAGTGGCCAGATTTTTTTTTTCTTATAAAATAATCAAAGTGGATGATGACAATCTTGATGTTGATATCTTTATATAAAGGACATTAAAATAAGCAACATTTTAAAACCAAAGGTTCATTGCCAGAACAACAATAGCAACACTGCAGTGAAATTGGATCTCTAAGGAATCGAGACCTGACAACTTTTACCAAAAGCTTTTTAAGTGCTTTACAGAAAAATAAGAGTTGCCAATTGTTAATGCATAGGACAGCCAAAATGTAGACAGTAAGTGATACCAGAGACCAAGCACAGAATTACTCAAGAACAGTGGGTCAATATGTATTTCTTAAACAAATATTTGGACTACTTAGTTGATGATTTTTACAGCCATTGTCACAGTCTCTGTTAAGAGTTTCTCTAGCACTACATAAAAGTACACATCTGTAGGAGAATTTCCTCATGTTTGAATGGCCAACTTTTAAAATCATGTCAAAAGCATAAAAGTCAAATGGCAAGGGAATCTATATTCCACTGTTCAAAATAACCTTCATTCCCATCCCAAAACTGCATACAGCACACTAATCTTGCTTCCCTTACCAAACCTAACCTAACTGTAGTTTATTGCTTAAAATTTTATACAAGGCAGGCATGTTTAAAACGCTACTGACCTGGGGGAACTATCATTATCCTTTTTTTCACTGTGACTTTTCTCCATAGCTTCTATTACTTAAAAAAAGAAAACAAAATATGCCCAATGAATTCACAGGATAAGGTCCGTTTGCAATAGCAATGAAAAATCTCTCAACGCCTACATTAAATACAGGTTCTGTCTTGGTTTACATAGCATTCATCCATCCCATCTATTTTAGTTCTTCTCCTCCAAAATTAACTGGGTTCTTGAAACATGGCCACAGAAAGTTTAATCTACATGGCAAAATAGAAAGTAGAAACTAATATTCAACCTACTTGAAAGAAAACCCAACCCACCTGGGTGGCTGCATTCACAAGTCCATTCATGTGGATTGACATGCTCAAGTCTCCACTAATTTAGGTTCTGTTATACAGACCATACTATTGAAACTCTGAAACACTATATATATAGCGAAAAATATTTATATTACAGGATTTATACTAGCTGAGGAGCAATGGATTTATAAATCTCACATAACATATAGTCCTCCTATATAGAGTTTCATAATGTCATCTCTTTCTCATAACAAAACCACTGTGTCAAAAGAAGGATGTCCCGACAGAGATCAAGATTTATGGACTAATATTAAAATAGTCACAGAATAAGTAAGTACTTCATTTTCTTAAGTTAGGTATTTTTTAATCATTTTTGTGACAGTAGCTACATCAAGTTGATGAACAAGCTATTTCTCACAGAGAAGTGCTGTCTGTGAGACTTCAGAAAGTTACTCTTAGCTACAGGTAGTTAAAACTATTGTATCTATCTTCCTAACAGAGTATTTTTAAAGTTAGATAATGTCTGTTTGCCCACATAGATGTTGGGACAGAACTTCAAACCTTCTCCCTTCTTTTTTATGTCAAAGAAGAAATAATAATCTCTAAAGCATGACAAGATTCCTCAATTGAAAATAACTAAGTTTAGGTTTTAAAAAAGTAGTATTCCTATTTAAATCATAAATGAAAGACTTCCTTCAGTGTAAAGCAACAGCAGCCCAATTCTTGGGCAATACAAATCTCTTTGGCCCTTCTTTTTACTTAATAACTTGAATGCATTTCCACTTGATAATCTGAACATAACCAGAAAGAATAAATGCCGCTGTCAGAACTATGCAATTAGATTTGAATAGAAAACAGCCCCAACCCTACACTAAATGTAGTTGTACTACAGTACTCAGGGCTGAAGTCTTCAACATTTGTCTTATAGAAAGATTGGCATCTGTATTAAAGGAAAACAAATTCACTCCTGGTCTGAGCAAGATGCTTTCTCCTTATTGGGGACACACAGTAATTATATTAAAACCAAAGCAGGGGGGAAATTAGATACTTAAGGAACTTACTTATCAGATAGTACATGACTGAGAATGATTTGCCATAGTAATACATCACATGAAGACCTGTTATTAATTTCAAGCAATTCTTCCATGTAAATTTTGTGTCCTTCAAAGAGAGTAGTTTTTTCTGTAGCGAGCATAGAATGCTATGGGATATTGTTTCTATTAAACAAAGCGAGAAGCTTTTTGGTGGGCTTTATTTTGCTTTCTAATTAACATACAATTCTCTCATGTCTTAAGGAGGAGGATAAAAATCAACAACAACCAAAACACCAGATACTGCAGAGGATGCTCCCAGTAGAATTCCACACATCCCTACGGGCACTACAGTATTGTAGCTTTAAATACATAAACATTTGCAAAACGTCATTCATGTTTAACAGAAAACAAGAAAAGAGACAGAATTTTCACTTTTAGAATCTCTATAAGGGAAAGAGAACAGATATAGTTTAGGTTTAGTGAGGTTTTGGTTTCAGGGTTTTGAGCACAGGAAAGGAAATTTTAACTTTCAGTGTTAAATGTTAAATGAAATCTAATTTCCTATTTGGAAAGATACAGCATACTTGGATGAAATAGTGGTCCAACAAAGGTACTAAATTAAAGTTTAAAATGTTTCTAGTAAGAAAGGGAGAAAAAACCCTAAACTTGAACCAAACAATTTTTGATTGTCGCTAAATGCACTGCTAGAATAATTCTCAGTATATCAAAGTTGCTAAGTAAACAAACACACAGAAAGATGAAGGAACTAAACAAAAATACTATTGAGCCACTCAAGAAAAAACATCCATTTCTACCCTATATGGAACATTTATGTACTTATACACAACCATGCAGGTTTGCTTGCTAAATATAGTTGCATTATCACAATAAAGCTTATAAAAACTCAAGAGTGGTAAACAAGATCACCATAAAAAAATAAAATAAAAAAATCCAGAAGCAATACACAGCACACTGACTTTGCAGCTTCAGAAGGCCAGTGAACAAACTTTGCTTAAAAGACAGCAATCAAGGCAGTTACTGTCCCTACACACCAGCTCTTGCTGCTAAGAATACTTGTTTTAAACTTGATTTGTTAAAAACCTGATTGCTTTTTAAACATCTCACAGGAAGTATAAAAAGCACAATAATTACTGAGAAATATTCCAAAAACTAAATCAGTACGGGACAGTCTTGTTCCCAATAACGAAAAACTACACAATTCAAACTTGAACATTTGAAGTTTGTAATTGGAACACATTTTCTATATAAATATACAGAAATGTAGAAACATACATAAGCACTAAAAACTTTTAAAGTTGGATAAAACTAAAGTTGCCCTAAGCAGGATAAGCGAGCACAGAAGAAAAACTTACAGTAAAAAATTATACTAGTGTTCTCAAACCCTCTGCCTCCATTTTTCTGTTTCATTTAAAAGACTGATTTGGAGTTCCTACTCTAATTTTCAAATATGTACTTGCCTTCCTTTAGCAATAGCAAAATATGGTGTTTAAGTTAACTTCTGCAGCAACAAATTTATTATACTTTGAGAGAAAGAGTACGTCAGTACAAAAATAATTATGGTATAAAATTTTAACACAGGACAGTTAAGCAAGTCAGCATGTTACATAACTGGAAATGAAAAACAGTAACAGAAGCAAACATGGGTACATGATATCCTGGATATGTCCCAAAGGCAGATCTTATCATGCATTCTAATTCTATTTTTTAGTATACTTCTCCTCCACAGAATATACAGACCAATACAAAATAAAGGAAAGTGAGAGCTATAAGGAAATATTATAGAACATATAATAGAATTATTAATGACAATTAGTTAATAATAGAACATAAAATATTCTATTACATTCTATAAAGTACTATAGAATATATAAATAATAAAATTGTCTTGAATACGAAAGTCCACATAGCAAATAGCATATCAACAACAGCACTGCAATATTTTTGTCCTGTCACATCAACGTATCCTCTGTTCTCAAAGGTCAAAAGAAAGCATGGTCTATCAGTTTTCCTACTTGACTACAGAAAAGCAGTGTGTTGTACTATTTTTGAAGGACAGTTTAGATATTGGTTGGATCCATCCATACTCATTTCAGCTCAGAAGTGCTTTAGTGACAACAGTTGCCCTGTACTTGACATCAATGCACATCTATTTCCTACTGGTAAAATCCTTACATGCAGAGCAGCACAGAAAAGAGCATCTCTATGCGGCACTGTCTCCGGATTGAGAACACTGACCGAGGAACCCGAGGTCCCTCCATCCCAGAGCGCCCCGCGGTTCCAGGACTGCCCTTGCAGTACGGACCGCAATGATGGGCAGTGCCCGGCCTCAGCCACAAGGGGGCAGAGCGCAGCGGCCCGCGCGCACGCCCCACGGGAGGGACGGCTCCGCTCCCAGCTCCGACCGGCACGGAGCGCTGACGTTCGTGAAGGAAAACTCGGGAGAACTGCTGAACGCACAGAAATTACACAAAAGAAATACTAAATGTACAATTCGAGAATTACTAAATGCACAGAAACCACATCCGGCTTCACAAGTCCCCAAGATGCAGATACGGCCATTTGCCTTGTTCTTGACCTCTTCCTTAGACATTCACTTTTGGCCACGATCAGTTACTGCACTGTATTAAAACGAATGTTCTTGTTGGATTTAACACAGTACAAACAGTCTTCTAGTCAGACAACTGATACCTGAAGTAGCAGCTCAAGGTGTGTTAACAGTACAATATAGACAAGCAAAACAGAAAAAGATACATGAAAATCTATTTATGACACTGCGCGAGAAAGGCCTTACCGCTTAGAAGCCATTGTTAACCACTGACGAGAGCTATCACAATTAGGATGGATCCATCAAGACATTTTTCCCCAAGTCCAACGTTGTGCTTCGAGATGTAAGAGCAGACAAAGATGTAAACAGCTTTGAGTCGGCTGGTACGTAGCAAAAACTGGAGAAAGACCTCCAAACACAGTACAGACAAATGAAGTACAGAACTCTAAAAAAGAAATGAGAAAAAAATTAAACCTTAGACACTTAACAGAGATGTCAACAATTTCCCAATGCTTTAGAATTCTGAATTTATCACTGAAAAGTTAAAAACTATAAAAACCTATTTGTTACGTTTGTCTTCAAAATTGCTGTTCTGCTCAGAAGTGAATTATTCTTAATGATTTTTTTCCCCATGAAAGAGAAAAATTTAAACTGACACCAAAATAACATCTGGTTTCCCATGCTCTGCATATTCTGCATGCATCCATTCCTTATGAAGGGTTTTAATTGCACTTTAGTTACAAACATATTTTATTAATCATATATAACTACTCTAAAATGCAAGTAATTCTGAATCAATTCTTTCATATTAGTCCCTTTATTAATTTCTTTTCTGATTTTTGGGTTGGCTTTTTTTTTTTCCATTTGCTCAGTTAGCAGGAGGATGTGGTCAGAAAAAGAAACAAAACAATACTTCAGCTGGGTCTTCCTAACAAAGCCTTGACAACTTCTGGAGATTACTTCACAATAGAAGTTTGTATGCAGCTGACATACTTGCCACAACTTGCCTAAGCAGCAGTTTCTTTTTGTTCTATAGTGCCAAACTACAGTAAAAGAAAGCACTTTAGTATTTTTAATTTTACCCTGAAGGCAGATATCAAATACTTTCAACTGCTTTTAACAACTCAAGTCTCATCATGCAGTAGCAGTCCACCACTCTGGAACATCAAGTTTAAAAGGGAAAATTTTTTTTCTTCTTTTAAAAATTCATAGCTTGAAAAATTCCAGGAATTTTAAAATTCCACAGCTTGAAAATTTTCCAGGGAAAATTTGTAAAAAAACCTGTACATCCAACATGATTTTTAGTGCTCTAATGCAGCAAAAACGTAGTAGTTTCCTTTAAGAATGTGTGACTTATTCAGTCATCATCAATTCTTTTATGTACAATTGTTCTACTTCTTAATTAGTGTTTCCAAAAATACAAAAGAGACCCACATAAGTGCAATCTAAAAGTAAAAAGCCACATCCTAGAGATTTTAAGATGTAACAGAGAGCTTAAAAGTGGGACTGTGAGACAAGCAAGAAAATTAGATAAACTTTTGCAAATAGGAGGCAACCTGATGTTCATATATAAATTGGGACTGTATTACATAATTCCTTGGAAAAGCAAGTCAAGTGTTTTTTTAAAGACTTGACCAGTTACAAAGGGAAGCATTTAAAGACAAACAAAATTCTGACTGTGAATTTTACCTGTTAAATTTTGCAACTCTTTAATAAAAATGTCAACTGTTTTCCATGGTCTGCACATTTGACAGTGCAGTGCATCAAATACACATCACTTTAACCTCTTCAGACATTCAGGTAAGTTAGACTTGTTTTCTGCACAGCAGAAATATACCACCTTTCATCCCACCTACACCAATAAACTGTACTATTCCCTTTTTTCTCTTCTTTTTGCTCCTTTTTTTTTTCAAAGGTATGCAATTGTTTAAATCAGTTCATGCCAAACCTTACATTCCCCCCAGCTTGAAAGAGAGTGCATCAGCTGTCCTTTAACTCCTCCCCAAATACAATCACGGGGAACAGCACTTTAACACAATCAAACCCATGCCTTATTACGTTCCATAAAATTGACAGAATACCCAGACAGAAATCCACCCTGGCATACGCTGACATTTTAGCTTACTACCTCAAGCCAAACATACGTTCACAGGTACGTAATCCATTCTGTTTAGAGGCTTCGCTGCTTGCTGCCTCCAGAGCAAACACATACAAACACATCTTCGTTCTTTACCACACCAGACTCAATCTCCCGCGGCCACCACAGCACCACCCAACAGCTCAGCTGCTTAAGGAAGGAAATAAAGTTAAGCTGAAACCTGACTTCACTGTCCAAGCTTTAGGAAGGTACTGTCACTTCAGCTGGTAGACTGTTTGGAAAGAGGCCAGAGGGTGGGAAGCCCATGAAAACCCATGTCAAGCATTTTTGCACACACTGAGCAATACTTTATTTTATATGGTAGCTGCTGCCCAGAACTTCAAGAACAACTACAGCTGGATTGGAATACAACCTGAGGTATTCTACAGAATCAATCTGATCAGATTAACTCTGACTACAGGAAAAATTAACTATCAGTAAAGGTAGCAAAAAGGTCAAAAGTCTCCAACAAATGCCAGTGAAGCTTACAGAAGCTACAGCATATTGCTGGTTCATTGGGCTTCATTTCCTAGCAGCAGCTGACAAGTTAAAATGTAACTATACTTTATCAGATTTGAAGTCAAAGGTATCACACAGGTGCAGTTTCAGTGTTTGGGGTTCACCCCTACAGAAGATTTATGAAAAGTTAAGAAGCAGAACATGAAAAAGAAACATAATAAAGTTCAAAATACAAGAGGTTTGCTATCATAATGTTCAAAAAAATAGTATAAAGAAAACTGATGCTACCTCTAAGATTTTATATCTAAAGGAATTCAGAACTCCTTTAACAACCTGAATTGGAAAACACAACTAAAAATCCAGCCAACTTCAAATGTGATCAAGTAACAGCACATGTAACTTCTAATCACATAAACTTTTTTTGTGGGGGGGGGAAGGAAGTGGGGAGAGGCTGTTCACAGAGCCTTGTTTTCAAGCTGTTGTATTATATTCACAGAGTAGCTGCTGTAATGTTGGCTACTATGCAAGCCGGAACTCAACTTTAGCTTTTGAGCAGCAATTAAGATGCTCCAATTCAGCACACATTGCTAAGCATAGGACAGGTGGTACAGCAGATCACTTCCAAAAACCTTAGGGATAGGGATTAATACTAATGTTACTGGAAATCAAAGTATCAGCACCTTCATTTAAGAAGATATACACAACACACTAAATTAGAGCTTTCTTTATAATTACTGGCCCAAAAGAGATTTAATAAGATGATACTTAAAAGAAAGAAAGAAATACTAAAAATTTTAGCCATCTGTTAGAAGTGGTGTTTCCATGCTACAAACCCTAACCAGGCTTCAATACACTGTTTGCTTTTACACAGGTAGAATAAAGGCAGAAATGAATTATATCAGTTTTTATGACATCATCTGAAAAATTACAACAAGAAGCTTGAAGTTTAGGGGCAAATGCTTACACAATGGCACCATGGTCACCCAAACCTGTGGCTGACCCATAACTTCAGCATTTTCTAGAGCTAAGTAACCTGCCGTCACAAGCACTCGTAAGATAACAGATAACACACTACCCCTCGTGAGCGCTGGTCCTCTTGTCTACTTACACCACCCCTCATACAGGAAGTAGAAGGAAGAAAACAACATTATTAACAATAAACTACATTTATTATACAATATATTGACTATACACAAGACTTCCCTGTTACTGGCCAATTACACATTTTTTCCACTACAGCATAGGGAAATGGTACCAGAAGGCTGAAAGATTTCCAGTGGCTGACCAGTTCCCTTGTTCTCCCAACCTTTTCCTCAGCAACAGCATGCACTACTAGACTACACTGAGCTTTTTATGGCTTGCTGTCCTCCCAAGTAAGTGATACTAGTGACTGACATCAGAAAGAGCAAAAAGAAGAGCTTGAGAGCACCTGAATATTACGGAAGCCACTTTTAAGCTAATTAGCTCATAAAACTGGATGCTGTAAGAATAAAAGGGGGGAATGAAGATTCCCAGGCTCCTTATACCCGAATCTACTCCATTTCCTTACTGAAGTTTGGCACACTGTGTAACAACAGAAGATTTTTAGTAACAACTTGGTTCTTTTGCTTCCTGTAAGATTTTTAAGTATATTAATAGTGTATAACAATAATCAACACCACAAACTAAAAATGGTACGTGATGAACTGAGTGCTACTAAATGCCGTCAAGAACACAGTAGTCATGCAATATTCTCCCAATTTCACCAACCATCTCCTTAATGAACAAGTTTTTTTCCACTCCACAATCCACACAACCAGCTACAAAAATCAACATCTTATGTAGAACATTACTTCCCTTAACAGNATAAATAACACCTCCCCACTGCCCCACCCACCCCAAAAAAAGCCTCACCACTTTACTCCCTTGAACAAAGCAGTAAGCTGCTTTCCCCACTTCCTCCCCTCAAAGCATCTTCAATAAAGGTTAAACTCAGGTCCTATATATAAAACACCAGTAGTTCTTCTATTATGCTGACCAGACAATGACGAAGTAGAACATCAATAATGTATAATACAGCAAGTATAACATCAGTTAGCAGATTTCTTAGCTACTCAAGCAGTTGCAGAAAAACATTTCAATTGATATATCCCAACCCAGTGCAATTATCTCTGGCCTCTGGAAATAGAATACAAATACGGCATAAAAAGCAGTAGTGCTAACCGCTTTTGAACTATAATGATCAGAATGGGGACTTTGTTGTTCCTGCAGACCATCTCAACCCATTCTTTTTACTTAAACTGTAGAGTTCAGAGTCTGTATTTACACAGGGTGAGATATGAACTTGCTTTTTCATTTTAAAAAAACTCAAATGAGGCCAGTCTGAATTCTCCAGCATAACAATAACATAAACATTTAAGTAGCTGAATTATTCTTCTTGCTTCTAGGCACAAAACATTATGAAAGCCCTAGTGATTTCTGTCTCTCTGCATTCTAGTCTTCCCATAATAATCAGACAGTAGTTTCCAAAAAGCCATGTGCAAAATTCAGAATGTCTTGTATCTCTAACATATGTCAGTTCTTAAACTAGGAACATCTGTATCACTGAGTTAGAGTCACAAAGATTTTACGCCTTTAAACTACATAAGTTATATGGAAGAATTTTATATACTGGATATGGTTTGATGGGAATATGCAATAAAAGCTACTTTCAAATTATGGAGACTAGGACATATTTGAAAACTGAACTATTTATTCTTAAAAAGGCAAGACAAGAGAACAACAACTTGCACTATGGCACAACATGGAATACACTATGCAATACTTTCTTTAGATACCCTCCCAGGAGATACAAGGTTGGGCTTCAAACTGGATCGAATCAGTTGCACACAATTTACCTCAGCACCACAAAAATACAGTACAATCTGTGCTTAACTGATGGTTTGTTTACAGATGTTGAATTACAGACTATCATAGCCTGATCATGACTTACCAGGAAGAGAAGTGTTCATAATGCTTTTAAATAAGGTTCATTTTCCCCTAATACAGCAAAGACCCAAAACTATACAAAAGTGTTAAAGTAATGTGGAGGCAAAAACTCTCAGTTTTCTGCACCAAAATCTTGTTCTATTTATTTTGTACTTCTGTTCACCCAGCTTTCTGTTTCCACACTTGCTATCTACCACTCTCACCCTCCCCAGCTATTCACCTATCAATTCTGCAGGTAGCTACATGTAAATACATATAAATATCCACACAAACACATCTATCAACTCCATCTGAAAAGACATCTCTGATCCCCAATTTTATATGCAACATCTACCACTGAAGTAATTTCAAATAGGGTGGCAGTGGTAAGGCCTAAACGGAAGAAACAGAGGGAATGAGGCAAGATCGCCGTGATTTCTGTGTCAAGAAACAGAGTTCCAGGTTTGCCATATCCAAGTGAAGATGTCAGGGAGACCTACGCGTACTGCTGCTCCTGCAAAGAATAAGAGCACTCATTTGCAACTCCTTTCTCTTTATGAGCTGATGAGGGGTATCCAGGAGCCCCCAAGTCACACCAACAGCCATTATGGGACCAGTGACTACTGATCACCCTGTCCCAGGGAATAAACAAGTCAGTCAGCACCCACAGTGCAGAGGGCACTAATTCGTCAGCTTTTTAGATGACATTGCTTTTGGATTATGTCTGCAGAGGTAGAAATCTTCGTATTTTTGCTTACAGCAATTTTTTTAACACAATCAGTATTAGTGGCAGATTAGATTAGTTCAATTAAAAATTGTGAAAATTCTGTCAATGTCAAAATGCCCAGCTGCCACGGGCACAAACCCAGCAGTTCTTTCTGATTTAGCACAAGAGGAGAAGTGGTGTTGATAACGACTGTTCACATGAAAGACAAATAAAAATTACTAGGAACACTTCAGCAATCTTCCATGCTAATGCCTCTAAAGATAATCAGCCTTTGTCCAGGTCTACTGTTAGTTCCAAGTCCTCTTTAGGACACGGCATTAACAAAAGATGCTTCTTTATTTTGCAAAACCGGACAACACCAGTGGAGAAATAAAGTCACTCTTTGCAGTATCAACTTCAAATGCAAATTCCTGAGGTCTGATTTTATCAGAACATTCCCAAGTCTTATGATATAGATATTTCTTCACATTTTAAGAAATTTAATTAATCTCTTTTAACAGTCTCTCACATTGAATTACGAGAGCCTTATCTTCTGGATCAAGTACAACAAAACTATCTCTATTTGGAATTTTTATGCTCTCTCCAGCTCTTATTTTATAAACATACCCAACATTATATTCAGTTACTCCAAACAAACAAACTTAACTGCACAGGGCTGGCAAAACCTACACAATTATTGTGTTTGATACTACTACAAAAAACCAGCAGTGGAAGTTCAACAGCAAGAAGTCTGTGAAAGGCTAAGCAAATGGGACTGCATGTTGCAAGGCAGGTCTTAGCCATAACCTCACAAGGATCTTTTTAGCACACACTCTTATTTTGTGCTCTTTTCCCTTGCTTACTTGCATGCTGCTGGGGTATCTTTGAGCTCCTCAAATATTCTCTGCACAAGTATGATTAACATCATGCCAACTATAGTAGGCCCGAGGACTGTTGGCAAAAGCGATACTTACTAAAGTTGCATTTAACCTACAGCTTCTCTTCCCCCTTAATGTAATATACTTGAGAAGTAATATTTTTTGTTATAAGTTGCAGTTTGTGAAGACAAAGAAAAACCTTGAGAGGACTATGGAAGGAAAACAGGATCCCTAAGGTTTACCAGCAAGATAGACCCACCAGAGTATTAAAAAACTTTTATAAAAGTCCCACTGGAACCTTTCCTGGAATACTTTATAGAAGTCTGGCTAATGCATGCTAAAAAGACTAATTAATATATGAAGAAGGCAATTATAGCATTTTAGTATGATAAGGTGAACAAGAAATCTCACCTGAACAAGAGAAAGTCTGGTTTATCTGGTTTAGCAAAATTGTACTATTATTCTCTAGAAACACACTCAAGATAAGGGGAAACAAAGATTAAAAAGAAAAAATTGCTAAGACAAAAAACAACGTTAGCAACTGCCACTGACAAACTGCTTTAACATACAATTGCAAATATTCCCCAAGCATCAGTTATTTAGTTTTGGAGCAGCCTTCCAATATTTAACTGAGAAAACACACAAAGCTTATTTTATTATCATGACTATCTCATGTAACTTCACTTAAAAAAAAAAAAATCCAAGAAAAGAGGGGAGAAAAAGGTCCAAGCCAGGAGTCTTCACCCATTTTCTGCAATACAGGGAGTAAGAAGAAAATAGTCACCACACTAATTCCAAAGTGACCACCTGCACCACTCAAGTGGCATGTCAATAGTCCCAAGCCTACTGCTAGACACTCTTGTCTGTAGCTATTTCAGGCTAGGGCAGCCCCAGCTCTTGAAAAGTAAAGTTCTCCTACATCTGTAGGGACCAGCTGCCAAAGCAGCAGCTGGAATGATGGAAGAAAGGTCCTCCTGTATCAAGGTCTGTACAAACTCCATGCAGCTCAGCTTTCACTATTGTCACGAACCACAAAAAACAATTCATGTTGCTTCTGGTGACAAGGGCAAGAATACCCACGTAAAGAACAAACCAACAAAACCCCAAAGCTTACAGCAACAGCGTCAGAACACCAGGTCCTTGTACCAGATCAAATATTTAGACATTTCAGAGAACCTCAAACTCAACTTTAGAAGTTTGGTTTGTTTTGGTTTTAATACTTGTTCCTCTTCTATCTTTGCATGCAAACATAAATCATTAGGAAAAACTAGGGATAAATACAAAAATCCCTCAAAACTGAAGCCATGTCCAGAGCAAACACTGTTGTTCAACTAGCTCAAGGGGACTTTTTTCCTTTTTGATATCTTCCAGTGATGGTATTGGACACTTGCTGTATTCTGTCATCCTTCCTGGGAGGTGTTCATGTCAGAGGGAATTAGGATTATAATAGATTTGGGGGAGGGGAAGGAAGGAAAGGAAGGACAACGCAAGTCCTAGAAGAGACAGAGCTATATGGCAGTACACAGATATTCAGGCAATTAACTGTAGAGCACTGAGATAAGCAAGCTAAATACCAGAAAGAACTGCTCTTTTAGTCAATATAGAAAGGCAGAAGCAACCCTAGCTGAGTCAGTCTGGCTAACATCTATTACTGGAGTTCATCAGGACTTAGAGCAAGACCAGACAAGAATAATGCTGAATTTTAAAACCTCCTAACATTGCAACACTTCTCCAGCCCACTGTGATTCCTGGGAGGATTATTACAGATACAAAAGTTGTAAAGGTTCGAAGTTGTTTGGGTGCGAGCATGCAGAAGCTGCACAAAGCAGCAAACCACAGGCAGGCCATGTGCTAGGCCAGCTGCCCTCCCACTGACAGATAAGCTACATCACATTTTCTCGTGGGAAGGCAGGCCAGAACTACAGGTAGAGTCACAAACCCTGAAATATTGTCCTCATTTTTCTCACAGTAACTCACATAACCCACATGTGCATATAGCTTCTTCCCCTGACATTATCTGCACAACATCTATAGTTTCTTTTAAAGTACAGTTTAAATGTAGGCAAAAACTGCTAAAACTCACCGCACTCTAAGCTAGAAGGAGCACATTATATACCCATGTTCTGTATTATGCAAGTCCACTGAAGCAAAAAGTTTGCCTTCACATCTCTCAAGGAACTCAAACACAAAAATTAAACTTGTCCTTTGGTCCTTTACGCAATAATGAAGTAGTCTTCACCTGGCAAGATGATGAAGACAAAACCCCCTGAAATGCAAACCTAGATATAAAATAGGCAACTCTGCTTGATGCGGAACACACTGTTTTCCAAGTTGTTTTCCTTGATGCATAGTCACTGAAGGGAATTATAATCTTCTTAAGTTCTTAGAAGAAGTAAATACAGACAGCATGATCTCAACTGTATTAGCAAAAACTTTCAGCACACCAATTAATTTTATCACCCCAAATTAGACAGACAAGCATTCACAGTGAAATAAACACATGAGGACCACTCTTGAGCTGTTGAAGCCTAGCAGGATGACTCTGCAAAGCGTTGATACAGTAACATGAAAAATGAACCGTTCTACTTTTTGCCATAGCCTCTACAACCTACAACTTCCTTTCTTAAAAGTATTATGCTATTACACAAAAACCAGCTATCATCGTGCTTTGGTTCACTTAGGCCAGTCAAACAGAAACAGAATTAGTTGAATTTTCCAACTTTACCTTAACTAACCTCACAAAAGAATTAAACAACTTGTCTTTTGAAACGAAGCTCAGCAACGTTCTACAACATCCCAAAGCAACATACCACCACTCTGCTCCATGGAAACCATTTCCAGAGAAGTCAGCACAGACTTTAACCAAATCAGTTTTGGAATATAAATAAGGAATCATTCACAGCAGCAATTTGCCCAGGGAAGTTGCTGTCTACTGGCAACAACCACCATCAAGTACCACTAAGGATGTTTACAAACCACAGATAAAGGAAGCCTTTGACACTGAAATGTTGTTCTCATCTTTAAATACGTGACTTACTAAACCTGCAAGACAATTTTTACGGAGGGGTTTGTTTCCGTCCTGAGATAGTGTCACGAGATAAGAATCAGTGTGGTTTTACAGCACTTTGTCAACGATCTTCCACAAAGATTCTGAAGTACTCGGCACATATCCTCAGCATGACAGTAACACACAAGCAAAGCGACTGAAACAGTCTACTGAGGAAATGACACGGTGAGGAAATACTTCTTAAGAAACTACAGTTAATTTCACTCTTTGCTCAACCCTCAATCAGCAAATCACCTTCTTTCTCAAATACTCTACGTATATACTCCATGAAGTCTGCAGCAGGGAAATATGCAGTGCACAAAGGAGTAAAGAACTCGTTTTCTGATTTAGTATATTTCTTCCCTAATGTCCATTCGAGATTTGTAATTCTGAAGGAAGTCCAGGTTATACTCTTGCTGCCTCATCTCCAGATTGCCTTACTATTCTACAAGATTGTATTAGCAAATTGCTTTTGCAACTCCCTCAGTATGAGTGACCACCAAAATATTTGAGATTTGTTGGGTTTTCATGGTTTTTTTATGTTTTCCATCTGATTCTTTAGGATGCCTTAGCTGGAGCCACCTCGACTGTCAGACAGTGATTTCTGGTCAAGACACAAACTGAACCGCCCACTGAGCAACAAAAATTATCACATTATCAAAATACTAGAAACATACACATGAAAGCGTAGAGGGGAAAACTAATTAAGCCCCTACAATACTTACAGCCACACAAGCACGCCAATCTGAGGCTGTAAAAACCGTGGAAGCCAAACTTGGTCCTAAAGACACCTCAGAGCGACTCCATCCATCAGCGCGGCGCTGCACACGGAGCGCGGGGCGCGCACACACGCCTCCTACTTTGCCGCTCAAGTCTCCCAAGTTTCCCCCGCAGGCGGGGAGCGGGCCAGCTGCGCGGAGGGCGGCACGGGCGGCCGGGGGCGTCGCCGCTCGCCCGCACCGCCCTCCCCGCCGGGAGCCGGGACACGCGTTTCTCCGCCGGAGCCCCCGGACACCCCCAGGCGGGGCGGGGCCGGGAACAAAGCCCGGCTCCGTGCCACCCTCCCCGCTCCGTCCCGCCATTCCCGGCCGGCCTGGCCCGCTCCCAGCCCCGCCATCCCCCGCGGCGGTGGCTGCCCGGCGGCC
>VYZR01121225.1:1599-20144 GCA_013400675.1 Oxylabes madagascariensis
GGTTTTTTTGGTTTTGGGGGGTGTTTGTGATGGGGGGGTGGGTGTTTTGTTTTTTATTTTTTTTTTTTTTTTTTTTCTTTTTTTTTTTTTTTTTTAACTGGAGGCTTTTTCCTTTCTTTCTGTTTTAAACCATTAAGAATTTTGCAATAGCCATTCCTTGCAATGGTAACCATTACAGTTCTGTGCATTTCCTTGTGTTTTAAAATTCACTTTTTCTGAAGTTGTGGAAAGTTGTCGGACTGAGTTTTTTTCTTGTTACCCTCTGTCTGCCAGTGTTTTCTTGGAAAAAATTTAGGACAGAATTCAGTAAATATGGACCTCAAATAATTGTAACTTTTGCTTAGTGGTGTTGATTAGTAGTGGATGGTTTGTTTGCTGTAAAATGTGTAAATGATAGGAAGTAAAGCAAAATCTGATAGGCCACAAAAGAGAATTTCCCAGTTAGTGAGATGATCACAGACATGGAAGAATGGAAATATCAGTACAGGAAAACCCAGAAAAGCCTATTGACAATGTTTACTAAGCTGGAAGTGTCTGTCATGCTGATTACACCAAGCTGTGATGTCTCCTAGAAACTACTTTTTTACTGGAGTATTTGAAATTCTTACCTGAATTTATTCAACTGGGCATCCCTTGCCAACATTACTGCATAGCCAAGGAATGCAAGTGTCCCAGTACAAATGCTCTCCTTGTCATGTGGCTTTGCTTACACAAGTAGTAGTTGTAACCAAATAGTGTAAATCATGCAGTTTAATATAATAACAATATGACACTTCTATTATTAATCACATTATGTAACTTGGGAAAAGGTGTTCAAAAAACCCAGTAGTTCAACCCCACACTTGCTATTTGGTAAAGTGACTTTTCTATGCAAAAGTCCTTTGATATTCAGTATTCGAGGTATGTGAACTTTTAACTTGTCAGACTATTGTAACATATTTGAATATTACAGTAATTTAATTTAAATGTTGCCTGTAACAATATGCCTGAAGAATATTAAGTGTTGATTTCAATTGATGGTGAAATATGTCCAAACATCAGTGAGTCCCTCCTGTGGCTAACAGGGGCACGTGTTCCCTAGTAACAGTGACAGAGAGACTGTAGAATAAGTTTGTTAACTCGATTAAAAAACACAGCCTTGGAATTATAATGATGGCATCTCTGTAAATATTTGTAGCACTTCAAATAAAATGCTTTTGTTTTCCAACACTTTCTAGGGCAGGATACTTGTGCTAATGTCCTTGGTCTATTAAAGATGAATATATATAATCAGGTGCTTTGTGTTTCAAATAAGCACTTAAGACAAGAAGCAAACAGATACAAGGACTTCACACATGTACCTTTGTGAAGGGTATTTAATAGCAAATGTAGATTCTCTTTTGATTTATTTTTTATACTTTTTTTTTATTATTCCAGCATGCAAGAGAAAGTTTAGACACAGAAGCTACACCGTGTCTGGAACTGACATAAACTCCAGTGTGTCACGCTACAGAACCTATACTGCCTCTGGAACCAACATAGCCTTGAAACCATAACCCTTTCAGTTCTGTCCATTTCCTTGCTTTTTACAATTTCCTTTCTCTGAAGTAATTTTACTTTCCCTGAACAGAATCTGTTTGGCCTGCCTTTGTGCCCAAAGGAGCTGCTGCACCTCATCCTCCTGAAAACGATGGTAAGTCTGCTTTTCAAGCAATTATAGTCACTTGGATGTGGTTCAGAGCCAGCAGCATCTCCCTTCATGCTGCACAGCTTCTGCAGGCAAATACAACATTTAATTTTAGGTATAATGGAGAAATAAACTAGTGCCAACAGAAACATTCTGAGACTTTTTTCAGAAGAGAAAGGGGATGCTGAAAGCTAACACAGGGATTAAAATTACTGCTGAATTTTTCTTTTTCTATTGGCCCTATTTGCTTGGATACTTTTGGTTTTAGTTTGGATTTGGTTGCTTGGTTGGTTGGTTGGTTAGTTGGGTTTTTTGGTTTTTGGGAGTGGTGGTGGTGGGGTTTAGTTTTTTGATTTTTTTTAATACTTCTTTCTTTATTCAGGTCTGTTGAAGTCTTTTCTAAAGTTTTTGAAATTGTACAGGTCTTAGCGTACTGCCCACTCAGATCGGTAATTAATAAAGTGGAGAAAAATTAGATTAGAAGCCCAGGATTGGGAGAGTGGAAGCCGCCAGGATGCCGCGAGGGAGAGCGACGTGAGGTCAGTGGAGGGCACAGAGCATCCCGAGCTGGGTGAGGGGTTCCAGACCCCTGGCAGGGCATCAGCCCCACTGACGGCATCGTGGTCCTCCCGCAGCCCAACAGCACCTGCACGCCCCTGGAGATCGAGCTGCTGGACAAGGTGTCCACTGGGTTCCATGGTGTTCTTCAGCTCCTGGATTGGTTTGAGCTCCCCAACAACTTGGGGATGTTGGGGATGGAGTGCCCAGAGCGGTCTCAGGACATCTTTGATTACATTCTGGCATGGGGGATGCATGTTGGAGGAGGTGGTGCAGGGGCTGTTCCTCCGGGTGCTGGAGGCCGTGCGGCACTGCAGCAGCTGTGGGGTCCTGCACCAGGACATCAAACCTGACAACATCCTCCTCAACCTGGCCTATCATTCCACCTTCTTTTGCTGCTAAACCAGTTTTTCTCTCCCTCATAAAGACAAAATGCAGTTTTTCTGTGCATCGATGGCAGCTTATCGCACCTGCAGAGCTGAGAGGCTCGGGGAAAGAGCTGTGCTGCTGTGCTACAGGCAGATTTAGCAGCATTACATAACACAGAGATACACGGAGGGACCAAAAGCAATTGACTTTGTGCCACTTAATCTCAAAGGTCACCACTCTGAGCAGACACAGATAGAAGAGACTGGCACCACTCCCTGTTTGCTGTGTTGACACACACATGGTTAGCACATATTTCCTGATGGAGAAGAACAACAAGGGACAGCTCCCTCACACCCATGCCGCCCAGAGATCTGCAGGGCACCGTCAGCACTTGGCTTTGTAAGTCTCCAGTTCTGCTGGGATGGAAGCCAACCACCAAATCCTCGCTGACCTCAGCAACAGCAGCATCAGTGCCTGCATCTGATCCCTAAGTCTAGGGCTGGGCTGGACAAAGGACACACACAGCACACTGCCCCTGAAGGAGCCGACTTTGGAAACAACCGCCTGGCACTGTCTCCTGTTGTTTGCAGTAGGGTCACACCAGCCTGTGGCAGCCAACAATGCCACCTGAGACTGCAGGTGACAGGCCCTGGCCTCCTGGACCAAACACAGAGGGAAACTCCCTCTCCAGACAGAGCTTCACGACTGAATTGCTGTGAGCAGCCTCCAAGGGCAGACAAATGAGGCTCTCCTGCACTTTAGCTGGCCAGCTACACAGCTCTGGGTAAACAGTGCAGAGCACAGGGACAACAGAAGGCACAGAAGGAGGGACAAAGGCAGTCAAGCACAGAGACTTTTCATGATTGCTGAGCCCCAGATGGCCCCCAAGCGTGGCATCACCCACCAGTCCTTCTCTGCTGACAAAGAGCAGGTCCAGCGGGTGCCTTGCCTCGTTGGCCAGGAACCTCCCAGGCTCTTTGCTCTCTACTCTCCTGTACTGGCAGCAGACGTGCCCACCTTCTTTGGTTCAACTTGCAGAGACTCATACCTATTAGCCATGGCCAGCTGGGAAGTGGAAGCAGTCACAGAGGAGACGTGCTGGCTGAACTGGGCAGGAACTGAAAGTCTCTGTGTGCACAGATGAAAGCCTGTATCTCCACAGGATGTTTGGGCTGCCCTGCTCTTCATTGGCTTTTGGCTGGAAAAGCAATTGCACTTTCTTTCTCATCCAGAAGCCCATGGCTGGGCAAAAACTGGCCAGTGGGTGGTGTTCCAAAGGCAGTGTAGGTTGGAGTTGATAAAGGAAGGTGACCGTTCCCAATTCCAAACTACACCAGAACGCCCACAGGAGAGACTTTCCATCTTTAAGAAAGAATGGACAATTCAGAAGTGAATGTAGAGCTGTATTCCCTGGGTGACAATGAAGGGAATCTGCCAACAGGCTTGAGGGTTTCTAGGATTTTTATTCAGAGTCCAGCTCCGAGCTGGCATTGGAGAAAGTAATCCTGAAGTGCTCCTGGTCATCTCCTCTTCCTCCTTGATTGCTTCACTGCAAGTTTCCTTTGTTTTCATTTGAAAAGCACCTAGAGTGGAGATTTACATGGTAAGGGCCCATGTGATCTGTAGACGGAGTAGTAGAAGTAATACCAGTCATAAAAACAAAACCAATATGAAACCAGCCCCACAGCCAATCAATTTCTCTGAAGTATTTTGTCTCCAATGACTAGTGACAAGTCAGGAGTCTAAAGGGAATCTAGGAAGCCAGCTACTCTGATCAGTTTGGCCAGACTAGCACACACATGTTCACTGGGCTATTTCCTGGGTCACAGCCTTCTGCTGCTCAGGAAATAATCCCTGCCTTTGCCTTTACTGCTTAGGCAAAGCCCACCCACTCCCAGCTGCTGCCCTCAGGTAAAAGGAATGCCCCATTTCACTGCTGAGTTAGGTAAAGGGTGAAGGAAAGAGAAAGGCTGTATGGGTGTTTCCAGGCCAATTCCCTTGCCCCATCCACTTGCCCCATCATCTCTTGATGCAGCCCAGCACCCAGCTGCCTTTCTGAGCTGCAAGTGCCCATTGCCAGGTCATGCTGAGACTGACCTCACAGACTCTCTCATCTCACTCTTTTGCTGCAATAGTCCAGTTCATGGGCAAAAGTCATGCTCCAAAAGCACACACCATGTTTGCCAAGGAGGTGACTTGTGACTGGCAGCCAAGGGACATTCTGAGTGTGCTTTGTGGAGTATCTTTGAAAGTACTTCCAAGAATTATCTAGGTGTGATACCCAGGATTGATCTGTGCTTACTAATTATTACCAGAAGGAGAAGGACTTACGGAAAGATAAGAAACATATAAAAGCAAATCTGCTGACCTAGTGAAGTCTGTTATATGCATTTAATAGTCAGTAGAGCAGCTTTTTGGGATTTATTCAATAGCCATGCCTTAGCCCATGGTTCTAACAGCTGCCCCAGGAAAACAGTATCTTTGAGCAGGAGGCAGATGTGCCTGAGGGACAGAGAGCTGTTTGCTACAGGAGCTGAGAGAGAAAGGTAAATGGGATGGTTTTGCCACAGCCTCATCCGTCACAACAAGTACCTGTCTGCTTGGGCTGCAACATTCACCTTGCAGCTGAAACCAACTCTGGAAGTGCTGCTCNTGAACCGGATGTGCAAGACTTCCTGAGGCTCTAATTATACAGGATTAAGAAAAAAGGCTATTTAACTAAAGCAGACATGAATAACTGTAGTTCCCCAAATGTGATGTACATGACATCCTTCTCTCCCTGGACACAGACATAGCTCCCTGAGTCACACAGTCAGCCCATTTCTTCCTTACTTAAAGGACTCCTCATAGTTTTGAATCTGAACACAAGAAGAAGAAGCCTTCAATGTCTCAGACGTGTTGGTGAGCTACCTGGTTTATAAAAATGCAGTATTTTATTCCAGTGTCTCTGCTCTGGGTTGAACTTGCTGCTCTCTCCCACGCAGTGCTGCGGGTGAGGCACTCTGCAGCCTGTCCCCCCAGGTTCCCACCTTCCTCCCACAGGGCAGGACACTCTTTCAAGTGTCATTTCTTCAAGCACCAAAGCTCAGGCGCTCTTTGTTTTGTCATTTCTGCTACTCATCTTGGGCTAACTACAGATGACACAGTAAAGTCCTCACAACCCCAAACCTGAGCACAGATGGTCACTCAGACCCTGTTCATAGGGACCAGCTTTGCTGATCCTGCATCTTACATTCATGTTCTGACAAAGTTTGCCAGTGGTCAGAGAAGTTTGCTACCATTTTTCTGGTGATAAATAAGGTCCTTAGCATTCAAGGAGATGAAATTCAGTACCCAGCTATGAGCAAATCACCGAAAAGTAAATAACCAAAGAAGAAAGGTCTCAAAGTGCTCTTTTCCAATGATATGCACTCAAAAAAGAAGCAATTTTTACCTGAGACTTTCTTGTTTGGTCCAGCCATAGCTAACTCACAGATCTGACTTAACTGAGTGAATTTTACTAAGCACCTTTTGGATATCCCACAGAAGCTGATTGTGTGATCTCCCCCAGCCATTCACACCACAGTTGTGTCACATCAGATAATCATGTAGTCATCAAAACATAACCTTGGTTCCACTTAAAGAAACAGAAATTTGCATAAATTAGCATTTCCCCTTAAAGCTTGTGTGACAGAAACATGATGTACAAGTACTATCTCTGAAAAAATTCACTTCCCTTCCTAGGAATTCCCAGGTCAACGACATTAGTTCTGGGTTGCCATTAGCTTGGCCAAATCCTTGTAATCAGCTCCTGATTCCAAGAAAGAGACCCATATGTACGCTGTCTTCTGAGTTTTCATTTCTCTCCTGGTGCTGCAGGAGGGCTGCACGACCCCAGCCATCAGAACAGTACAGATGTCCCCTACCTGCAGTTACCACATACACCAGCTGCTGGTGCTCTCTGGAGTCTCAGCACTGACTGATGCTGTCTTTTTTCAGGCCACCCAGCTCCTCCTCCCAGTGCTCTGCAGAGGCTGGTGGAGCTCTGGGTTTTTTGGTAAACAAAACTGCAGGTCTGGGATGATCCGCTGTGACTTCGGCTCATCCTCTGGCCTGCCAGTGCACAGGGTGCACAGCAGCTGCCCTTCCGCCCAGGCACACCCCAGACCAAGTCAGGACCTGGACCTTGTCCAGCTGTCCCGCAGTGCACGCAGACACAAAACACATGGAGACCGTAATTGATGGATTTATTTTCAGTTTTGTGAGCTTGCCTTACAACAGCCCTGGTGCTGGCTGTCCAGCTAGGATAACACTACCGTTTAACCACATTGGTAGGGCTGCATTGCCTGTGGCTTTGCAGCGCAGCTGGAATTCAGTGATTTTGGGGCAAGCTGTGGGATTCCTGGCAGCCAGTACCCATAGGGTTTCAGCAGTTGGAGTTCAGACCACTCTGTCCCTCAGCGGGATGCTCTTTCTCTCTGCCTCTCTGCCTTCCCTCAGTGCTCCCTTCTCCCCTGGCTGGAGCTCTGGCCACATCATAACCCCCTAGATGAAGAGTACTGCAGGTCCTTTCACGTGGCCAGAGCCATATCCCCCCTTCACTGCTGTGGCCACGGAAGTTAGGCTGAGCTCAGATGGATGGGCTGTGCTCCAGCAGCTGCCACATTTGCTTCCCACCTTCTCTGACCTCACCCATGCAGAAACACACACACACCTCCCTATTTTCTCCACATCTGCAATAAGCTGCATGTACATGTTGGCAGTTTTCTCCATTACAGCACCAGCAGCTGCCATGTATTCCCTTTTCATTCAGAAATCAAGATGTTCCAGCCCTTGATTTTAAGTGCATTCTTAAAAAAGAGAAATAAAACTTGTAGCACAGGAGAAAGTATAGGGTCACTGATAAGTGCCTGGAAAGTGTGCCTAGTAGTTTGTGCATTCTGATGAACTTTTAAATCATTAATTCCTCTAATTTCCCATTAGATCTCTGGCTCTCAGCCTCAGGTGAACAGCACTGTGTTCCATATTTATTTCTGTGTTGCATACAAAGAATTAGTTTTCCTTGCTCTTTGAAAGTGCTACTAGACAATTGTCACTAATTTCTGCATCATTTTCAGAGAAGTTTTAAACAAAAAGCCCCTTCATCTTCTCAGCCCTGACCCCCATGGGCACACTTTGCTCATTTGTTTCTTCTTCTCTTTTTTTCCAAGGGACTGTTTGCACAGATGTGGTTTTGTACCAATAATTATTCTTCACAATCTTTCTCAGTAACTTCCCTTGCTCTGCTAAACCCAGGATGAGGCCAACATGCATACATAAGGTAGGGACATTCCATGGGCTTTACAGTACCACAATCCTGTTTTTTGACTGGAATACCTTTCCATTAGCACCTCACACTCCCTTTAAATTCTGGTGAGCTTTGAACTGATACTCAGAGACCTGCAGATGCAGAGCTGTCCTGAGTGTGAGCAGCACAGCTGGGGGCCCATTAATCCTGTGCCTGTGTTACCAATATCTCACTCATCCCTTGGCTCACTCTGTTTTACATCTGTCTGCATGGCTTTTAATGGGACATAGGAGTGCCCTGCTCATTATAAAAAGGTTCTCCATAACTCTGCTTGATAGATTTACTTCGGGCACCAGAAATTACTCATAATTTACCATTCAGGACTTTTAAGCTGGGAGGAAAGTACTTCTTGAGTGTCTAGTGAGGGGCTGTGAGTGGCTTGCTGGCATTCCAAAATGAGCCAGTCATGCAGAAATGTGCACAGCAGATTACGTGAGGCATATGTAAGCAATCCTACCCCAAACTTCTAGAAAAGTATCTAATTTCTTTCAAATATCCATCATGCATTTAAAGAGAGAACAGAGAGTGTGAGCTCAGAGAGAATGTGCCTGGTTGCAGTATCAGAAGCACCCACAGCTGTGGCCAGTGTGCCTAGACCTCACTGCAGAGCTGTGGAGGGGGATCAAGAGCAGCACAAGGACTGCACAGGACATTCCTGCTTCTTGCACTGCTTCTCCTACTGTGGCAGGTTCCTGAGTTTCTCTTGCCTTTAATCTGCCTTTCAGTGTTCCTATAAGATCTCTCTTGTATTAAATCTGTGCAGCATCAGGTGGGCAGGAGAAGAGCCATTGATTCCCAAGTCACATCCTGCCCTGCTCACCTGTGGGAATGGGGATGCTCAGCAGCCCTCGGTGCTGGCTGTCCTCCCACCACACAAAGGCTAGAAACTCTGGTCCTATAAAGCAGTAAGTTCAGTACAGTGCTCCTATCCTGGGACCTGCATGCTGCAGCATTCAAAGGGATTTCATGGGGAGAGGTGGTGAGAGGGAATCAAGGAGAACAGAATCAGAAGTTCTACACAGCAGTCTGTAACAGAAGTTCCTGATGAGGTGTGCATTTTCACTGCAGGGATTGTGAAGGGAGAGCAACAACTGCTTGCCCAACCTATTTGTCAGGGGCAAAAGTGAAAAGAAGTATTTATTTTATCTGGGTGAAGGTGCTCCTCAGGACTGGTATCTGCAGGGCATTGTTGGTTCTCAGGAATTGTCCCCTACTTCATACTCAGATTCCTGGGGGTTTGCAACACAGTCAGACACATTCTTATTTACTTCTTCAGAGGTTTTGTTATCCCCGAGCTCTATCACATAGTTGTTTTCAGTGGAAGAGATGGGTTCCTCATAGTGACCTGTGCTTGAAGAAGTTGCTGCTTGCAAGTTATGGCTGAAATCAAAAAGCAAGAAGATTAGCAACCAGAGTAAACAAAGCATTTCCCAACCATCAGGATTTTGACCGGTACTGTGGTCTGACTCAAACTCATGTAAACTAGACTAATCCATGGGCCACTGGACTATGGTAACATTCTGAAGGAGAGAATTTTGTCCTTTGCTTTCTGGTGGCAGAAAAACCTTGGGCATTGTAGCAGCATTGCTTCCAACCCTGAGAAAGTTTCCAGGGAGAGGCAGCAAAGGGTGTGCAAGCAATGAAAGGATCACCACCATTTCTTGCACTGGCACAATCAGATAATTGCTGAAGTATTTCTTTCTAGAAATACTTATAAAAATGAATATTTAGAAAAAATATTGGAGGAAGGGTAAATTGAGAACTGAAAGCAGCCCACATCCACCGTCTGGCTTATGGTATCTAATATTTTTAAAATGAAGATAGATCCTCTAAGGAGAAATGTCATCATAGCATTTGTTCCATTGCTCAGGATACAATTGTTACTTAAACTGCTGCCTTACACACTGCTGGGGAAGCCTAGCACTGGGATGCTGGCACATCCCACTGTAATACTCAAGTCAGCAGCACTTTATACCTAGAGAAGTGGTCCTCCTTGTTTGTTTTGACCAGATTATCAGACTTTCAGTAAAACTTCCACAGGTTACAAGTAGACCAGGATGTGAAACCTGAGTTTAGAAATAGCTATAACTTCCTGCCACAGCTATGGTTAGAAGAAGCAAATTCAGCCAGTTTTGAGGATAAATCAGAGTATAATCAGTGGTCTCTAGAAGGGGAGTTCCTTTCCTTTGCATTTGAAAAAACATTGGGAATTAAGCCTTGGAAAAACACAGAGAATTTAGCCCTGACCATCATCTTCAGTAGGCCTCCCTGGGCTTAGGAGTCAATAAGCACCTCTTGCTCACCTCTACAATTTCGATATTGCTATGAAAAAGATCTTTCTTCCCACATTCTGTGTTGCTGTGGAAAGCCCACAAGCCATCCTACAACATGCTGTTGAGCTAGCTGTGAACCTCTTCACCCAGATTGCTTAAGGGGGTTTTCATTATGACAACTAATAGAAGTGCTTTTTATTTCTGTTCTGATACAGCCCCCCAAGATTAATCAATGTGCCAGATAAAGGGTTATACTCACAGTTTTACGTCATAGACTTGAGCTGGAAAAGAAAAATCAGCATTAGTGTCAATAATTTGCATTTACATTCTTTAGAAAATAATTTCTTTATCTTCTTGGTTTTAGAAAATGACCTCTGAAGACAGAACTTAAAAAACATATCATGTCAGGTGGTTGATGACTCAGTTTCCCAAGATTCAGTCCAAGAAAACAAAAACAACCCACCTATCACACAACTGGGTCAAAATAAGTGGCCCAATGTCAAAGATAAAGTTGAGGTTAGAAACCAGAAGTCCATAGCTTCCCTATTCATTAGAAGTTCAATAAAAAAGTTTTGAAAGTGGCTGTTCTGGATTCCTTTTAAAAAAAGAAAATATAAAAATAAGAAAAATGGCAAAAGAAATATCTGACAATTTTACTATTAATTGGTAGAATGGAGTCATAGGAAGATCATTAGAGAAACAAAGGAGAAAATGAAGTCTGTGGGATCTCAAACCCCAAAGCACACCCGTGTGCTCTCTGTGCACAGCCGAGCACAGCTGATGAGGAGGGAGGGAAGGAACATTTGGTCAAGGGGATTCCTGGTGGCAGTGCAGGAGAGACAGAGGCATTCAGTGAATGGATTCTGTGGCTAAAGACCAGAGAGGAAACAAACTCATATGGAATAGGGAGAATTGACAATGACCTCTTCCCTCTGGGTGCCAACTACAGGAGCTACTGAGCAGCAACCTGTGCCAAAGGCATTTCCCAGCAGCAGGACAGAATGAACGCTCTGCCAGAGCCTTTAAGGGTTTGGAATGATGAGCCCAGTAAAGCAGGCAAGTCTGAACCCTGGGATGCCTGTGAGGAGCAGTGAGAAACAACCATCCAAAGGCTCTGTGGCAGAAGAAGCCCTTGGGATGGGCTTCAGGGCAGGGACTGAGCTGCCCCAGAGCCAGTGCAGGGATGAGAGGGTGAAGCTCAGGAGCACCAGGGCCACAGCTGCCCCAACTCCATGGCTGGTGCCTGGAAGACCCTCCTGACTGCAAGGACTTCTCTTCCTCTTTGGATCTCCCTCCATCTGTGTCAATCCAGGCACATCATCTGCTGCCTGCATGATGCAGGTGCCGGAGCTGCAGCTGGTGGCTGCAAGCACTGCTCCAGGCCCCAAAACCCAACAAAGGTAAAATGCATGCTGGGCACGTGTAAAACATTCAGGTTTTCCAGAACATTCTACTCACCATCTTTGGGCTTTCTAATGCAAATGATGAGAGACATGACCAGGAAAACCACAGCACCGCACACCACAGCAATCAGGATGACCAGGTACAGGGACAAGCCAGTTCTCTGGAAATCTAAAGCAATACAACAGAAGATTTTCAGAGGGAGCCCTCCTGGGTGACAGCAGCAGCAGGTACATGACATTTACCATGTCCCCAGGGACAGCAATAGCCAGCCCTGCCTGAGCACATGGGGCTGTGTCCCTGCAGAGCCTTGGTCCTGTGGCTCTGAGTGGGTGTCCTGTGACCCAGCACTGTGCACACCTCACCAAGAGACCACAGCTGTGCAGACAATGTCCATCTCATGCTGAGGTGACTAGGGATGTGAGCTGGGCAGGATAATTGCACTGCATTAAGCTTTCCATTCCAGGGTGATGGAATTTGCATTCCGTAAATCCCCTAATTTGGGGTCTTTTCCTCTCAAAGTCCTGTACCAGGGTTTAAAAGATGAGCGGAACCTGTAGCTTTGGTCTTCAAAGGCGTTTATTCTTTTTATTATCTCAAGGCCTGACAGCAGACTTAGTACACTAAGAAAAATGCAGCTACAGGAACACAGGACACAGCTACAGGACAGAGGTTCCAAGGTCGTTTTAAAGGTTTCTAACCCAATTAACTCTTAAAATGTACTATATTTACAGTTTCATACCAATAACTACTACCTATTCTTGACACACAATTTCTACATCAAATCCATTCTACCAATGTCTCTGTGCCACCGTCACAGCAGAAAATGGAGTAGAAGAAGAAGAAGAACATGGGACACCGCCCAAAATTCTCCATCTTGCTCTCATCTACTTCCATTCTAAAACCCCAAAACTTCAAGTTTTCACTCTGTGACAAACTAAACTACTATTTATTTCAAATCTTTGCTGTTTTCAATTCATCCATGAGTGTTGGAAGTTTTCCCCATGGACGAAGGTCAAAGGCAATGCTTTCCTGGGGTCCCAGCCAGGGTCTCAAACCCTCCAGGGCAATTCGAGGGGTTTTCTACGTGCCCTGGACTCCAACACCAGGGTGCAGCTCAGTTCTGTTTGGAAAGTGTCTAAACCTGTCATAATGCTGCAAAGCTGGAGGATGCGTAGGTCTGCTTGAGACACACATTGAGGCTTTTCTGCAGTTTCAGCTTTGACAGTCCAAGATAAAAATGGGCCAATTGCTGAGGAACAGCAACAACTCTGTGTGCCCCCTATATCAACTTTTTTTTTCATTCTTCCATAAAAAACATCCAGAGCCTTTTAAAGAATCACCAGGAATTATCTGGGTCCTTTGAGAACAGCTGTTAATGCAATTTGCAGCTGAAAAGGCAGAACACTGATTTTGAGGCTGAAGTTCCTGACAACAGAGCATCTGGTTTGGATCCTTAATCTTCCTCTCAGCTTGGTTTTTATCTTACTTACCACGAATTGTTTCATTCTTCCCTGGATATCCCACACCATTCTCAGAAGTTGTTGCTGTTACGGGCAGATCTACAAAACAAACACGAGTTAAAGTCTGAGAGTGCATTTCCAGCCCTCATTTCATCACCAGGATATCTGGGATTAGAGCCGTAGGATCAGAAGAGAATGCCTCCATCCCCTTTACAAGGCAGTGAAAATAGGCAAACTGTAGAAATGAGCATTATATATACACTGTACTATAGAGGGAGTACACGTAGCACCATGTAGCATTATAAATAATGTATATACATGTATATACATATACATAATGTATGTGTGTATTTGTACGTCTGTACACACACCTGCAGTAGTGGTGGGACCCCGTGGAGTCCAGGAGATTCCTGAGGTACCTCTGGACACCAGCTCTGGTGGAGTTTTTTCTGCAAGAAAAAACCGACACTGGCTTCCACAATCCCCATGTGATTGCTGGGGCACCATAAATCCATATGAAACATAAGCGAACCATAGAAAGTTTCCACAAGCAGACCTGCTCTAGTCCAGGCCTAAACTCCCACACCCCACAAAAACAAATGGGAAATCACAAGCCCTTCCTCAAAACTGCTGTCCCTGGTCAAGTACATGTTTTCAGTCAGATCTGAGGAAGCTTTTGCATCTCTTGTGTCTACCACTGGAGACACCAGATCTGCCTCCCCTCAGCAGCTTCCATTCAGGATCAGATAACAAACAAAAAAAAACAAAAAAGAACCAAACCAAGAACATCCCATCCCATATGCTCTTCAACTTAGGAAATGGCATTTTCAACAGTCCTAAGACATGTACAGTCTCTCCTTCAAAGATAACTTATTAGCCCTCAGTGGATTGGAAACTGAGGGAAGGAAGATCTACCTTCAGAAACATCTGAGTTAAAAACTAAGGCTTATGGACTGAAGGTCAATACTGTCAAGACTCTGTTCCCCAGCAATAAAACCACTGCCCAGCACTCAGCACTGGTTGTCGCACTGCCCCAACACCCCATCCTTGCCATCAGCTGTCACTCTGACCAGTGGTTGAGTGATGTCCCCCCATGGTTCCCACATTCCTCCACAAGGCCACTGTTGTTGTGGACAGATCTACAAGGTGAGGGAGAGAGAGGCTCACCCAGGGGTTTGAGCACGATGGTGATGCTGCTGTGATACAGAATTCCCCACAGGTGGGACAGGAGCAGGAGGAAGCAGCCCCCTCCCAGCTGACAGCAGGGCCATGCTGTGCCAGCAGCGTTAGCAGCACCTGCAGCACTGAGCCCTGTTCCTGTGCTGTTCCCTCCAATGTGTGACTGCTGGGAAAAGCAGCACAGGGCTTCAGCAAAAGCTTCTTGCCTGGGAGCTCAGCAGGCTCTGCCTCTTTCACAGGCCACTGTGTGCTACCCGTGCTTGGCTCTGCCGTCAGGGACTCCACAGCTCTGCTGATCGGGTAACCAGGAAAGGAGAGCTGCGAGTTTTCCACCAGGCACCCCTCATGGAATCGTTTAGATTGAAAAAGGCCCCTGAGGGCATTGAGTCCATCCAACCTGTCACGCACTGTCCTGCAGAGCCTGGAGGTGTCAGAGCCTGGTGTGTGTGAAGTGCAATGTGTCTCCCTGAGACTCGCAGCTGGTGCTGAGGAGCAAAGGCCAGTTGGGTTTGTTCTGCCACGGAACTAGCACTCACTTGTTCCTTGTCAAAATAAAGCTCTGACTCCTTGTCTAAAGTTGCTGAACTGCAGTGGGCAGGGAGAACTTCAAAAAACCCACAGAGGAATAAATACATAAATGTTTGAAGTAGAAATTCTCTTTTGCATCAGAAAGAGCAGTTCCTCAAAGAGGAGGAAATTGAATATAGGAAATTAAGAAGGACACAGCCTGGAGCCAGCCGGGGCGGGGTGGGGGGGATGTGTCAGAGCGCAGAAGGCGTTTGGCATTTCCTCCTTTCCGGGCAGGGAAGTGGGATGCTGCTCCTCTGCCCTGCAGACGGATGCTCTCCTGCCGGCCGTGGGCGCTCACCTGTCACCGTCAGGCGCACGGCATCGCTGCGCTGCACGGCGCCGGCCCCGGCCCTGTTCTGCGCCTCGCAGAAGTACGTGCCGCTGTCCGAGGGCCGCAGGCTGGGCCAGGCCAGCTCAGCCCCGGTGCTCAGGAGCACGGCCGTGCCCGCCGGGGCGCTCCGGAACCAGCGGTAGCTGATGGGAGGGGACCCGCGGGCCTCGCAGGTCAGGCTGGTGCTGCCTCCGGCCGGCACCGTCAGCCCCGGCTCTGCAGCTCTGATGATGGGCTTGGTGGCCGCCACTGGAACACAAAGCAGAGGGAACCAGGTCATGGAGACAGCTGGCTGTGGCGGGGACAGTCCCCCTGCCAGAGCAGTTCTTGCTCTTGCTGTCGGTGCCTTCCCAGGAGGAAGCAGCTCGGCTTTTGCATCACCTCCGTGCACAGGATGATCTCAGCTATGCCGCACACGATGTCCTGCAGTCTCTGTGCCTCTATAAACCCCCCATACTGGGCAGAGGGAGGGCAAGTACTTGCTGGTGAAATTTAGTCAAAGAACAGCCATGCACTATCCCTGTGACTTTCCCATTTCTGCATGCCCCGGGGAAACATTGAGCCATTGGCTGCAGACACAGCCAGGGAGGAACTGGTACTTGAGGAGCCACAGGTGCTCCCCGAGTTGCAGGGTGCTGTGTCCTGGGCAGAATTTCTCTCTGATTTATTTGCTGCTTGTCACTGGAGGCTGACACTGATCAGCAAAATGCTTCTGCATGGAAATATCCAGTCACTACCTACCTGCTCTAATTCCCAAAAGCCTTTCTGAGCCAAGCCTTTCCCTCCTGAGCAGCCCCCTTCTTGGATTTACCTTTAACAACCTCCAATTTGGTGGTGATCTCCTTTGCTATCAGGCTGTGGTTGCTATCTTTCCAGGTGACCTGGCAGGTGTAGGTTCCTCTGTCAGAGATCTCCAGGTTCAGGATGAGGAGGGACACATTTCCTGGGGCATCCTTTGGGACGATGATTCTGTCCCTGTACTCAGACAGGAGGATGTGGTCACCCAAGTCATCCCTCCGAAAGGCGGTGCCTGAACCCTTGTCGTGTACCACAGACCAGGTGAGGGTTTGCTGCACAAGGTCCTCCACAGGCACATAGGCACAAGGCAGAGTGACAGAGTCCTTCCAGACACCTTTGACCTCACTGGGGCCACTCAGGTCCAGAAAAGCTGCAGGAAGAAAGGAGGATGAAAATTAAGCCACAGAGCAGCCAGGGTGAAGGCAGTGCCCAGGTGGTGAAGCCATGGCAAGAGCTTTGGCAAAGAGAACCCACCAGATGAGAAACACAGGCAGTCAGTGGGGAGTGTGAGGGTTGGGCTGCTCAGGGGTGGGTTAACCAAAAATCAGTGTGGCACAAGGCAGACAGTGGGAGGTGGCTGATGGCCAGGGGCACCGACTCCTGCCGTGTGTGCAGCCTGGCTCTCCTGCTCTGCCTGCTGCTTTCCTGCCACCGCCAGCTCTGAGCACAAGGACAGAGTTACTGGATAACTTAGGCCTGAGGGAAGGAGTTGGTCTAAAGTCCAAGTTACAGCTCCCTGGTCTCAGCTGGTGTCTGCTCCAGACATCACCCTTGGGGCTTCTGAGGAACAGTGAAGACTTCCGTTCTCCACTGCCTATTTGTTTTTCTGAAACACATCACTATCTCAGCCAAACATGAGAAACTTAAACCACTGGGTAAAGAAACCTATAAGTTTTTAATGCAAAAATGAGGACCATTGCTGTTGTCCCAGTATATTTCTCTTGCTCTGAGGACTGAATCTAAGCTCTTCCCAAAACAGAGCCACCCCTGCCAAGCACATGTAGACACCACAGGGCGGGGGTCTGTGCCCAGCCCAGACTCACCGCTGCAGTGGAGAAGGGAACTCAGGAACACGGCTGCTCGCAGCACCATTGCCATCCTTCCTGGGTGCACAGCTGCTCCCTCTCCAGCCAGACTGACCCGTGTTCCCCAAGCTGGGGTAAATCAGGGGCCCTTCCCTGCCTGGGCTCACTCTGTCACTGAGTGTCCAGGACAACAGCTGGTGGTTTTTCCTTCCTCTTTATCAGAAAACAAGTGTCTCGGTGACCACTGTCAGAGGCGGAGCGGAAACCCTAAGGAAGGGGCAAAGAGGAAAGTTTAAAAATTACTTCTACACTATTTCGTATTTTCTGCTGAGTATGTTTTCCCCTCTTCTGTTTTTTAATTTTTTTCCTTTATTTCTTTGGATTCCTAGGCAACCATTTCCTCCTCTTTTCCTCCTTGTGTTGCTTGCTGACAAATAAGCCTTAATACACAATTACACACACAGAGATCTGAGAACTCATAAGGAGCTGAAACATCTAGGTCCTCACAATTCACTTTCTCACCAGCCTCTGTGACACCCACCACTATGCTTTAAGTTAAGGTTTTTGAAACCCATTATATCTTTACATTACCAGTGCAAGACAGACAATTGTTGTAGGCCTCTTCTAACTCCACCACATTTAAGAGAGGAGGAATTCAGACATACAAATCTAAAACCAAAAATTTCCCAAGAGCTGCAGACATCTGGGCCACCAATCCCACTGCATCTCACAGGAGGATTCTCCCTTCTTATAGAGCAATTTACCTGCTTGGTTTAATTGATTAATTGCTTTCAATTACAAACCCTGATTGGAGCCATACATCCCTCCAGTGCCTTCAGACTACTTGGGAAACAGGTGAATGTGGAGATGCCCAGAGAGACAAAGAGGAACTTGTCAAATAGAAATCTTTGAGACCATGAAATCATGGTTTCTTAACTGTAGTGCTACATTACTATTCATAAAATGTTATAGTTAATCTCTAAAATTCAGTAATTGAGCACTATCCCTGTCTAAGAGAAGTATCTGTTTTCTACTGAGATATCCTTTTCAAGGGATTTTACTGCCTTTTGCTGTTTTCTACAGCTCTCATTTTTTCTTCTACTCCAGTAAAAGAATCTCTTCTTCTTAATTGCATTCAGGTGCACTGAAATGAGCCTTTGCTGTTGTTACACCCAAATTCAACATCCAGTCCTCAAATACAAGTAATCAGACTAATTCAATGCAGCCTGCCAAATCCCAGTCCCTGTTCTGGACTCAGCCCTGCTGTAGGGATAATGAGACATGGTTTGGGGTCTGCAGTGGCACAGGGGGATCCTCCCTTGTGGCCCTGTATTCCTTCATCAGAAATTTTCCATGAAATGCCACTCCAGCCTGCAGCCACTGGGATAGGGAGAATCAGGAAAAGTTGCTGTGGGCTGCAGCGTTCATGCACTTCTGGGTTCAAGGTAGGAAAAGACCACATTAAGGTCAAATCATTGGAACTCCTTTGCAGGGAACAGAGCTTGCTGGAGGAGGGTAGAAGCCTACATTGTCTTGAACTAAGTCAAAGACAATGCTTTAGCAGGGGTAGAATTAATTGTCTCCAC
>VYZR01121232.1:18922-31675 GCA_013400675.1 Oxylabes madagascariensis
GGGGCGAGGCGCCGCCGGGCCCTCCTGCGGCGGCGGCTGCGGCTCCGGCTCCGTGTCGGGGGCGCGGCGGTGGCAGCTCCGGCTCCGCGCCGCCTCCCCGCGGGCGGGTGTTATGGCCCCGTGGGGGAGCGCAGAGGGCTCCCCGGCTTGGAGGTCAGCGCAGCTCCTGCTCCTCGTCGTCTCCTGCTGCGGTAGGTACCGGGCGGGGACGCCGCCCGTCCGCCTCCGTCTCGCGGGCCGGGAGGCGGCCGCGGGGGTGGGGGAACAAAGCGGCCTTTCTCCCGGCCGGCCTCGGCGGGGTCCCCGGAGCCTCCCAGCACCGCCGCCGGGCCCGCCTGCTGTCCCCGTACTTCTCTTCTCCGTCCCCAGCCCCGTCTCCTCCTTCCAGCTCGACTGCCCCAGAATCCGCTCCGGGGTTTTTTGTTTGTTTTGTTTTGTTTGGGTTTTTTGGCGTGTTGTTAATTAATTAATTTATTTATTAACTGTGGGGGGTGGACGGAAATCTCCTCGGGGAAGTCCTTAAAACCGGGGCCGTGATTCTGGGACTTGGCCCAGCTGCCCTGGGCTTGCTCTCCCGCAGATGTGCGTTGCCGGGAACTCCGGAGTTGGCGCGGGGCCGCACAAACAAGCCAGCCCCAAATCCTCTGAGTCACGAGTAATCGCTGCCTGTGGATAATAGGGATGGATGCTTGGGAGATGTTCCACGTCCGGCCGGGACGAGCGAGGCCTGGTGTCGGGGGCAGGGCGGCCCGTCCGGGCCGCGGGGTCGGGGGCCGGCGCTGGTGATGAGTTTGTGACACATCAGCACAGGCCTGGAAGACCTTCCAGGGACCTTTCCTTCTGCTCAGCCTGTCTGCAGTTCATACCCGAATAGGATTTCATCCCTGGGTATAAACCTATCTTTAAACAGAACTGCTAATGAAAAATATTTGTGTAAATGTTCTGAGGTTGGTTTTTACAGTATGAAGGTGGCCCGGTACCACATGACAGATCAAAACACAGATAACTTGCCAAAGAGGGCCATCTCATGTTTTCTCAGGGAGTTGTGTTTGTTTTATGAAGTCGAGCATGGGTTGTGTCCATGGGCCTCGAGCAGGAGAAGCGGCCTTTGGCACAGAGCTGGGCATGTGCCTTGCCCTGAGGAGGACAGTGGCAGGGGCCCTGCTTTAGTAGTTTCTGAAGTAGATGCTTTTGCTCTAAACACACGATTGAACATAAGTAATTGGACTCTCTTTCACTGTTGAAAAAGCAAGCTTGTGTCTGGAACACCAAGATATTTCAAATTGGCCTTTGCAAAGTGTTTTGTCCAGCTCATGCCTGTGCCACAACAATCAGTCCAAACTCTAAAAATGTAGGTGTACTACATAAACTTGCAGGAGCATTTCCACTTTCATATTTACATGAGTACAAAAGTAAGGAAGGCTTCTTCCGAGCTACAAGTCTGCCAGTACTCGTAACCAAATAGTTACACTGGTAAAGTTTAATTTTTGAGCGGGTGTATTTGCATGAACAAAATGGGGTACTGACCAGTCTTTTAAATACATAGTAAGTAAAGCGAAAGAGTTTCACATCAAAAGGTAAACTACAAGCACAACTGAAAAGGAGTTAGCTAATGGTGGAACAGGAAGTGGTAGCAAAAATCTCAAGTTTGGATATATTAAACTGTTCTTAAACTGTTCTTCTGTTTGCATACTTAATGTACTTAAAATTTTAATTTCTGGGAGAAGGTTTTTTAACAAACTCAGGGAGCTGGTTTTATTATACTCATCACAGAATTGAAATTAAAAGTCAAAATTATACGTGTGATATTCCTCCTCAGCCTGACCTAAGTAAAACCTTTTGAATTGTGATACTGTAACTTAAGTGTTACTGTTAGCATTTCCCTTACAAAAACTTATAATATAAGCATAATCTTTGGTTAGAGAAAAACCAACCAAATTAAATCTTCAGAATAATATTTTTTCATAGACCTTTAATCAAGACTTTTGAAAGTTCAGCCAAGAAGATTTCATAAGTTTCTTCTGCCTTGCTAAGAAACACATCACCATCCATTAGTGCCACTGCCAGGAAGGAGAAGGCACTTCTGATTTTGATCAACACACTGTGTCACTTCATCCTCATGAGGAATTAGTTTCTCTTAACAGTTTTTGTTAAAAATGTCTGAAGTTCCGACCAGTTCCACTGCTCAAAGGAAAGGAACTTTATCCTCCCCAGGCTTTGCAAAACAAAAGCAAGCATTTACTGTGTAGCATAGCCCTTTCTCTAGCTTTCACTTTGATTTCTCCCATTTACTTATTTTGGGAGAAGAAAGTGAGACTGGGAACTATGTCCTAATAAAGCATTTTACCTTCCTGTACAACTGTTTTTAGCTCTTCCAAGCTGAACAGATTTAGTATTGACATGAATTTGATCAAGACACTGCTGTCAGCATAGCTCTGGACTGTAATGTTGATCCTGAGCAGAGCCTTGCAGATATCATTATGTTAAGGCTTTGAATGCAGTAGGCAGTATCCAAGGTAAATGCATGCTTGGAAAAGCAATGGTGGATCACTTCAGTTGCCTTCCATTAGGCAGTTGCACAGCTAAAATGTCTAGAATTTTCTGCTAATTAAAATACTGAATTCGCCAAGGTTGTTATGTGGGCATTGAGCTCTCCAGAGAATGTTTCTCTGTTTCCCTGTAGTTGGTGAATTTTTCAAACCTTCTTTCTGATGATGACTATAATTATAAAAATTTGAGAAGGAGGAATACTGATGAGTGAAATATTGGAATAGCACCGACTAACAAGAATTACGGCTTGGTAGGGCATTGGGCAACAGTATTTTTTGGTTTATATTTCCAGCCTTCCAGTTGGTTTGAGAGTTTTATATCAAAGAAATAATTGGTTTTATGTGTCGCTCTATAATCCTGGCCTAGCTTTTACAGCTTTTACTGGGGCAAATATTGAGACATTTCTGCTTATCTCAAAGGCCGTAATAGTTATCTGAGTTTAAAACAGAACCATATGTTGTGCAAGTAATTTTTTTTAGGGGAAGAAATGTCATTTGAGAAACCAGTCTTGTTCTTGAGGGAAGTATTTTTCAAACCAAAGTTCTGTGATTTATCAGCTGGAAATCAAGTAAATTTTGGAATCATAGAATCACGTAGGTTAGAAAAGACCTTCAAGATCATAAATTCCAACCGCAAATCCAGCACTTCCAAGTCCATCATTAAACCCTGAATGACACATCTACACATGTTTAAAGTACCTCCAGGGATGCTGATCTTATTTCTTTTCTTGCTAAAACATGAGCTTAGGTTAGAGAACGGAATTTCTAATGTTGCCATTTTGTTTGGGTTTTATTTAACTCCTGACAGGATGATGGTTTATGTCTAATTGGTACTGTGATGGAGCACTTTCAAGACCAGTTTGTGAGGGATTGGTGTTCAGAGCAGAGACTGAGTTGTGAAAAGTCTCTGAGGTGATACAATGCAGAAGCTAGGACGTGTTCCTCTGGAATAGAGTCTGGAAACATGTCTATTGTCTTCTTCAGATTTCTGAAAATTGAAACTTTATGTAGTCTTAACTATATTTGTATAGTTATTATGTATTATATATATATTATATATTAATTTGAATTTCTGTCACACTGAGCAGAAAACTACAGGCAATTTCTATCAAGTGTTGTACAGTTGGTAACAGTCAGTGCAGTTGTAGGGTAGATGAATCTCCCTGCTTCTGACTTCCAGATGTAAATGTGTGTCAGAGAAAGATATTTATAGTAGTAGGATAGGGACACTAAAAGAGTTCCAAGGTAGAAATGGTGGCAGAAGAGGTCAGTCTTAATTATCCTTATCTCTAGGTTGGTTTTTGGTTTGGTGAGTACCCTTGGAAGCACTAATAACTGAGTTATTAGTGGAGATCAGAAAAGGATTATTCCCCAAAATTGTGATTGAAACAGTGTTTTATCTTAGACTACTGAGACTATAGTGCTACTGATATTATTTTGTCCTGTTAAAGAAAAACATAGTACACTTATATAAGCCTTAAAACATTTACTTTTGGATAAGAACCATTCCAGGTTTCTGTGGTACAGATGTTGCTTGAAGTTATGACAATACTGTATATGTAACTCATTCTTCATTTGGTTCTAAGGGAAAATTGTCATAAAGTAAAATTGTCATAAAAGTTCACTTGTCAGGACCCAAACTTGCATGTCAGTTTGTTAATGATGGTATGAGATGAGGAAGAATAAATGGTTCGTTGGGTTCATTCACCTTGTTTGAAATAATAGCCTGAATCATGTAAGCAGATAAAGTCTGCCAGCCAGTTTCAATTTTCTAAAGAAGCTGAACTCTAGAGCCAGAACAGACTGTCCTAAAGGAATCGCTTAACTTAATAAATTATTGTATCTTAAACTCTTGAATGTCAGTCTTTAGTGATATTTTGTGATATACTGAACAGATACATTTTGCTATGCTGTAAATCGTATTATTGGCAAAACCACTGCATTTAATTTATTAGAACCGTTTTGTAGTCCTTTAAGAGAACATGTCCCAATTTTAACACTGTAGAAATTTATGTTGTCTAATAAGTTAATCGTTTGTCAACTTGTCCAAGTATGTACACAATCAACTGACTGTTCTGTTCAGAGTCAATATTGCATCTGTAGTCAAAGTGTCTGTGAGGTGACATGGACAATATTTAAAGCAACATTCATTCAAGGGGAGAAGAAAAAACCCCATGTCCTAAACAACCTCATAGCAAAAAGTTTGAAAATTGAATATAAGGTGGTTGGTGTGGTTGTTATTATGCACTAAATGAGAATACTGTCAGCCAGAGGAAGAGCAGAGGTGTTCTAGTAACCAGAATCATTACAGAAGCCATCTGACTCCATTCCTGTCATCAGAGCAAAGCATGTAATTAGCATGGCTTTTTCATCTCTTCTGTCATTGCTAGGAGAGGAAGAGCTCTACTGCATTAGTGTTGGAAGGACCCTACAGGTGAATCTGTTTGATTCCTTTACTTCAGTCAATCCTGTTTTAATATCAAATAGATGTAAATTGTATCAATATTATTTTCAATTAAGCACTAAATATATATTGTTTTATATTAGGTCTGGCTAAAACTTGCAATTATTATCAGTCTTGTGGTTTGTTGGCAGATCTCTAATTTTTAAACTTTGTGCCCTTGGTGTGTTAGGTACATTCCTTCACATGTTATGTACCTTTTACCAGATGCCTCAAGTTTCTCAAGGTGTAGACATTATTTCCATGCTTAATAAGTATAATTCATTAATTTCCTTACAGATTTTTTAAAAATACATGAGTACTGTTTGTACTGTATAAATAGTGTGGTTTTGCCTTCTTAGATGTCTCTGCATTTTCTAGTTTTAGTGTTCCATTTATACTGTTCCATTTATACTGTCCCAGATAGTTAATGATTATGATAAAATACTGGAACAGCTGAGATATCTAGCTAGGCAGTAATTGAGAGAGTATGATTTGTTGACAGCCTGGGATGTTTTTAGCTTGTATGCATTTCAGAATTACTAGCTGTGGCATTTTTGCAGTACCAATTATTACTTGAGGTGTCTATTGGTTGGTAAAATTGAGCCTCCATAGTTTACATGGTTTTAAGAAAACATTGGGTACCAGTGCATGGGATACTAAAAAAATTTGGTTGTAGATTTGAGTTCCTGTGTTTATCCTCTCAGTAGAAATAAATGCTCAGAGTGGTTTATAGCAGGCTGTATGATACCATACTCTGAAGAATTGTATTGTTTCATATTCTTTTTTTGTTTCCTACACTTGATTTTTTGCTGCAGTTGTTACTTCACTGATGATTCATTATGCAAAGCTTTACAGTTGCTTTGAAATATATATTATTGATTCTTGTGAGTATCTAAGTTAAAACTACTAAAGTCAGCATAATTGACAGATCAGTGCAAACACTTCAAAAAAGCCCTAATCTAAGTTGTGGTTCGGACTTGTTTCTCTGAATAGATAGTTTAAATTTTGATATACTGTAACTTTTGGTACATTGTGGTGGTGTCTTCTTATCAAGGCTAGCATATTTAATAGCTATGTACCAGATTTTTTTTCCTGCTATTCTGTTTGACAATTTTAGGTTATGAGGGAATTTCTGCATATCTTTCTCAGCTATTTTTTGAGGAGCAACTTTTTGGAACTAGTCAGGAAGTTAGCAAGCAAAAATAAGAGCCTACCCAAAACAAAGAAAGCTTGCAAGTAGAGCATGTTTTGAAGGGGGGAAGGGAGTCACACAAAATCATTTGGTTTAGTACCTTGAGTCAAAGTGGTCTCTCACTTAAGCATCTTGTGAATTTTATTACTTATAGGACTTTCCCAGATACATTTATTTGGTTGTGGAATTTTTTGTTGTGAGAGAAAGCTCAACATGCTCACACTTAGTAAATTATAAATTCCGCACAGCAATGAACTGGTTGTGTTTCTCTGTGAGTGGAAAGTACATTTGAACTATATACTGGGATGGGAGCTGCATGTTTCACCTATCTGATTGTAATTCATTACTACCCTTTGCTTAACCTTGGAGATGTTTTCCTGGGACTGGCTGCGGGTAACTAGAGCAGACATTCAAAGTCAGTCGTAGCCATAAAACAGTAGAGTGATCCTCTAACCAGCAGTGTGAGCAAATTTTGGCATGTGGTGGAAGTCTGTAATGAAGTTGCTTGTATTTAGAAGTTAAGAAAAAATTAGTCTACTAGAGGGTCCTGTAACTTGGTTTTATTACTCCAGCTTCATAGGCACCTATTGGGAGATAGAGATAAGTCCCTCTGTAAGTCCAGAAGGATTGTGAGAATAGTTCTTTTGTGGAAAAAATAAGATTTTCTTCTGATTTATATCTAGTGTTATTAGAAATAAGTTTGGTTTAGTCAATGATGTCTCTTAAAATAATGATCCTACTCATTTAAGGAGCTGCTCCTTTAGAAAGAACTTTTCAATAACTGAAGGTAAGTAGTTTAGACCAGAAAAATGAAGTTTTTGATGTGCCTTGTAGTGGGAAGGCATGCACTTACATTCATGCTCTAACTTCTAGATTTTAGCTGAATATGAATTTCATAAGACTTTGCTTGATGCCTTTTTTTCTATGCTTCACAAAGGGTATTATAATCCACTGAATAAGTGTACCCTGGTAGGGTGTTTTCTTTCTATGAAATTGTATGGAGTAGCTCAAATAAAAGCTTCTGTTAGGGATATTGTAGTAACTGGGACTGAGAATGAATACATCACATGCAGTAAACAAATCCATATGTATTTGCTTCTCTTATCACATAGATTTAAGTGGAGACTTTAACCTTCCCTTTCTTTATTTCCTGCACATAGAGTTCAACAAAGTAATTTTCAAACAGAGATTCATTCTAGAGTCCTAATTAAGGTGCTCTTTTGTTTATAATATTGTTGTATTTACTTCAGCCTGCTCTTCATATTACTAAAGAATTGCATTTTTCCATTTGCTGTCTTGTAAAGAAGTGTTCAGGGGGAGTGCACAGGGATTTAACTCAAAATTTGTGTGTAAACCACACTGAAATATTTGTAACTGGACTTGAGAGAACACATATTTCATATTTTCCAATTTGTAATTTCTTAAAAGTATGGAGAAAGAACATATGTCCTTTCCATGATTTAAACATTAGTTAAAATAATCTGAGAGAGATGTCTGCTCTTAAGTCAGGAAGATGAATGACATCAGACACATGACTTGATCACAGCAACTTGCAGCTGGAAGCACTGACAGGGATGGATTTGGGTGATTGTATAATTAGTAGAAATAGCTTCACTTATCAGGGCACCTCCCATTTGTCATGTTTCCTATCTAAAAGTACTGAAGGAGCAGTCAGTTCCATGGCTAAAGTTCAGCTGGTGTCTGTGGTTGGAGAGATTCGTGAAGACAGGAGAGCTGGGATGGCAAGGGAAGGAAAGTTTGGGATGCCTTGTTAAGGCACATTCACGGCTAAAGGTGGCAGAGCTGTTCTTCAGAATGGAACAGGAGGCCAAGATGTCTGCAAGAACAGAAAGAATGCTCTTTTTTAAGAGGCTGGGCAAATAGAAGGGAAGAAAGGACCAGCCTTTTATTTTGAGGGTATTATGGAGGCTTAGTGAGTATCTAATCAGTCTAAGAGGTTATTCTTTCAGGCAAGCAAAAAAAAAAAAAAAATGGGGTTTGAATGCAGGAAGGTCTTGGAAATTGCTTGAGGTCTTGATCTCTGGTCTTCCAAGTATTCTCAGGCAGAGGGGTGTTACAGGAACATTAGATTCCTGCATTTGACCTGTACTTTAGCAAATAAGTGAATAAACAACTAGACATCTTTGAACACATTATAATTCAGAGAACAGCTTTTGTCAATATTTTTAAGCATCCTTTTTTGTGATCCCTTTTCTGGCTGATACTGGCATTTGGCATTTGTGCACTCCAGCAGCTTTACTGCAGGATGTGCCTGGGAGCTGCATGTTTATAGAGTCTAGTTACTAATGACCTACCTCCCTGTTGTTGCTGATCCAGCCAATGCTGTTTCCAGTGCCCGTTGCCTAGGTGTCGTCTAGTTTGTCTCACTTCAATTCCAGATTTTAAATTATCTGTTGTGTCTATCATCTATGCACACTGTAACAAAGCTTCAGTGGTGTCATGGTTCTCATGCAGATGACAATCCAATATACCACAGCTGAGTTACTAGCCTCTTTTTAGGTCTGCAGTACTAGCTTTCTGGTTTTCCTCATCCATTGTGAAAATGTGGGACAGTACACTTTCGCCTTTACACTGTAAATGAGTACATTTTCTTGGGGGAAAGAACTATACCTTTATCCTCTTGCCTTAGTGAGGGGCACAGTCCATTTTCTCCACTGTCAATTGAAATTGTAAAGCTTGTGTGTGGCACTGTAGTGGGCTGACCCTGACTGAACACCAGGCACCCACCAAAGCCACTCCTCAACTCCCTTCTGCAACTGGACAGGGTAGAGAATGTGTAACAAAGGGTTGAGATAAGGTCCTTGAGAGAGATCGCTCACCAAATACTGTCATAGACCAAACAGACTCAAGTTAGAGATAGTAGCTGAATTTAACAAAATCGGAGCAGGAAAATGAGATGTAAAAACAGACCTTAAAACACTATCCCCCACTCTTCCCTCTTTCTCAGCTCTACCTCTTCCCACCTCCCTGCACAGGGAGACAGGGAATGGGGGTTAGGTCAGTTCATCACAGTTCATCCCTGCCACTGCTCCAGTGTGGGGTCCCTTGCATGAGAGACGGTTCCCCATGAACTTCTCCAGTGTGAGTCCGTCCCACTGACAACAGTTCTCTACGAACTGCTGCATCATGGGCCATTCTTCCTCGGGGTGCAGTCCTTAAAGAACAGCCTGCTCCAGCCTGGATTCCCCACAGGGTTACAAGTCCTAGCAGGAAACCTTCTCCAGTGTGAGCTTCTCTCTCCATGGGGTTGCAGATCCGTGCCAGGAGCCTGCTCCAGCATGGGCCTCCCATGGTGTTAAAGCCTCCTCTCAACATCCTCCTGCTCTGGTGTGGGTCTCCTCCACAAATGTAGGTGGATCTCTGCATCCTTGTGGTCCTCCATGGGCTGCCAGGGCGCTTCACCGTGGGCTGGCTGCACCATGGTCTGCTGAGGAATCTCAGCTCCAGTGCCTGGAGCACCTACTCCTGCTCCTTCTCTACTGACCTTGGTGTCTTCAAAGTTGTTTCTTTCACATATTCTTACTCTGCTCTTCTCTGGCCGCAGTTACAGCTGCACAATAACTTTTTTTTATCACAGAAAGTTTACCGCCATTTCTGATGGGGTCGGCCAAACAACGACACAGATTCTCAATTAGAAGGCTAGAAAAGGTGAAAACTTTTATTTTTGAAATGTGACTCTCTTACACAGTATTTTACACAGACTAATTTGATTGATGAAACAAAGGCAAACCTCTTCAATCACATTGGTTAAAACAGATGTTTGTCAAGAAACCTCTCCTGTGAGAAAGAATGGATAAACATAGGTACAGTTACAAAAACATTTCTCTTGTTTACAGAAAGTTTCCTGGGAAAGGAATTTCCCAAAAACCAAAACATTAAACCAGGGCTACAGCTGGCATTGGCTCTCCTGGACATGTTGGAAGCTTCCAGCAGCCTCTCGCAGAAGGCCACTCCTGTAACCTCTCTGCTACCAAAACCTGGCCATACAAACCCAATATAGGTGCTTTTAGGGTCCATGAGGAGTTTTCCTGGAATAAGAGATCCTGTTTTCTAACTGTGCTGATTAGGAGCAGCAGTGCCACTGTCCTACACAGTGATGACGTCCTTCGAGTCAGATCTGCCCAGAGAGTAAAGTTAAGGTCATGGCTGGGGAGTTGAGAGACATCCCGCACTCCTAACTAACAAAGTTTTATTAGTGCTTGATAGTGACTTTTTTTGAATTAATATCTTGAAATATGCAGCTGTCTGACATCAGTCTAAAAATGTTAAGTAAAAGCATGGAAGCCAGGAATATGTATGTGAGAATTAAGTGAATAGGTCTGTGTTTGACTTTCTTTCACCAGTTTTCTGAAACCATCTGTATTTTGCAGCTTTACAAAGGAGGTGGATCTGAAGTCTGAGATAGCAGTTTAAAGTGTTGGTCATGAAGGAATTCAGCATAAAATGCAAAAGCTTTCAGAAATGATTAATGAATAAAATAAAGCTGTATGTAAATTTTTAATCTGAGGTCTTACTGACCGTACTGTGCATTTGGGAGCCAATAAAGTACTCAAAGCACCTAATTTGAAATAAACGTGCAGTTTCTCAGGCTTGTGTGTTGCTCAACTAAAATCATCACATCAAAAAAATTTTTTTTTGAGGGAGATGAGTTACTGTAATGGGAAAGAGGTCTGAACTAGCTTTAAACTTGAATTGTTGAATGTGTTGTATAAATTACTGCTATGAACACAAGGATCATGGTGTTAAATTCTTACTAAGCAATTCCTTCATGCCGGTACTGAAATACATTGTACTTTGATGTATTTTTGCAGTGTCTTGATGATATTTTGACTTGTTTACACAGTTAATCAGTTTGACTTGCACTTCATGGGGTTCCATTGTCCTGGGAATGCTTTTCTCCCTGTATCTGGAAATCTGCTCTTCAACAGGAAGGATATGTACTTAAATTAGCAATATACTTCATTATATAAAGGCAGATAAATACGAATTTGAATATGTAGGCATTATGTCTGACATTGATCTTGTACTTGTCACCATGCTGTGTCACATTTTTTGCTATTTTAAAATTCAGTGCCTCTCTTTAAAAAGGCTGTAGGAGCAAGTGCTGAATTTTGTTATCAGGTTGGCTTTTAATAGAGTGAAACGTATGTAAAATGAAAGTATTTTTTTACCCTTTATTTTACAACTGAATTAATGCATTGAAGCCTAATACACCTCTTTTCCTCTTCCAGCTACATTTCCTAAAAAGGAAAGCCATAGCTATTGGAGCCTTAGAACCTTTTAGAAGCAGAATAAAGTATCACCTGTTGTAGCATGATCCATGATTATTTAAAAAAACCCAAAACACTCATTTGTGACACCTATGCAGTGGTGAGGACAAAGGCCAACTGAAATACCATCTGTGCAGTTGCCTTTAGCCCACAGCAAGCCTAACCAGTTACCTTCTGGGGACTGAACCAGCTAAAATACTACAAGTGAATGCACGAATGTCTTGAGAAATCACATTGCCTTGGTGTCCTAACACTGATATGGCAGATTCCATATAAAAGTTGCCGTGTAATGTCAGTGCCGAGCCTCTGAGTACTTCTGCAGATGATCCAGAAAGGAAAAGCAAGTAAATAATCAAGTGGATAACAATCAGTGTGAAGTATAAACAGTGTAAGAATTTGCGGGTATGCTGTCTTCACAATATCTGCTTTATCACAAATAAGCCTTGCTCTTCAATTTTGTAATCTCTATCAACTTGAAAATTCTCCCTAATTTTAGAAAGTTGTATGTGTATCTACCGTCAATAGCAGATGAGGAATGGAAAACTGGTACAATGAAATATTCCGGGCTTCCTTTGTATTTCTTTCCCAGAACTGAATCTCTTCTAGAGATACCCTTTTCATTTCTCAAAGAGCCGACACACAGCAAAGCCAATGCCTTAAACTGTGACTTACTATTATTATTCATTACGCAAAGTTACCAGTAAGGAATTGTAAAGGATGTAATCTGCTTTCATCAATGTGAAAGGGTAACAGTGCTTTCCTGTGCATTGAAACGAAGATACATCCAAAAGAATACAACTGACTATCAAGTTTGGTAAATGGTATTAACATAACAAAGTAATGTATTTTTCACTTAGCTCTTTTTCTAAAGCATTCTTCATCCCTTTCTTCAAAAAACCATTTTTTTTTTCAGTCATACACAGGTTGAATCTGAGTGTCCCAACAAATGGCTGTTGTTTCTTTCCCTAGTTGGATGTTAACTTCACATGTGATCTCTCTTTGTAATAAAAAGAGCATGTATGTACCTAATGGTGACTTGTTGGTACTAGGCTTTCTTCTTAAAAATAGGTTTACTCCAAAAGCATACTATAAACCTAACTTGCTTCTGAATTTATTGTGCTCCAAGATGTGACATGGTTGGGAGCAAACCTTCAATTAATATTTTTGTTTTAATATACTCTTTGCGTAGTCTCCTAAAAGCTCTTTATTATCTGAAGTTTAATTATTAAGATAGACTAATACTGACAGTATTCCTGTTGAGTATATTGAGCAAGGTAG
>VYZR01121233.1:0-11043 GCA_013400675.1 Oxylabes madagascariensis
TATCACTCCCTGCAACTCCCTGACCTGAGGCTGTAGCTAGGTGGGGTCTCTTCTCCCAGGGACCCAGTTACAGGATAAAAGCATAGTCTTACGCTGCTTCAGGGGAGATTTAGATTGGACACTAGGAAGAATTCCTTCACAAAAAGGGTGATTAGACCTTGGAACTAACTGTCCAGGGAGGTGGTGGAGCAACTATTCCTGGAGGTGTTTAAGGAACAGCTGGATGTGGCACTTAGTGCCATGGTCTAGTTGATATGGTGATTGGTAAAACATTGGATTTTATGATCTCAGAGGTCTTTTCCAAACTAATGGATTCTGTGATTGTATAATCTACTTGAAGGGAAAATAATCACACCAAATATACCTACAACAAACACAGTTGTTGTGGTTTAACCTGAGCTGGCAACTAAGAAAAACACAGCAGCTCAGTCCCTCTCACTCCCCCCACCCTCTCATTTCCCCACAGGGAAGTGCAAAAGTGAGAAACAAACTCATGGGCTAACAGCACTTTAATAAGATAGAAATAGTAATAGTAGTAGTAATAATGAATTGAAAGGAAAAGAGAAAAATGAAAACAAAACAAGGAGAGAAGAAATAAAACTCAAGAAAAACAAATGATTAAAATCAAAAAAAGAACAGCAAAAAAAAACAACAACTATGTCAGTTGTTTTGGCACCCAGTGTAGTGCATGAAGGGTTGAAATAATGGCAGATTTTATTGGAATGTGCTACATAGAATCTGTAGCTGTTAATGCTATTTAGCTATTAATCGGCAGGCTACTGTGCTTGCCATGGAGCTCACTTTCCTGTCTGTCTGCTGGAACCCAGTGCTTGTTAGTGGATGCTCTGATTTTGCTGCTGGGTGCACTGCTGGTCACCTTAACATGTTGTGCCTGGGAACACTTTGGTGACAGCCATGGCAAAGTGCCTGGGCTGGAGGATGCCCAGGGCAATCTGCGCTCCTGTGCTGCTCTACTGGGCAGGCTGGAACTCCAGTGTGAACTTGAATCCAAGAGACTGTGGAGGAGTCCACTGTGGAGCACAGAACCACTGGCAGCCCATGGAGGATCCCATGCCAGAGCAGGTGGATGTCCACAGACACGTGTGACCCCATCAGAACTCTGTTCTTCAGCAGGCTCCTGGCACAACCTCTGAACCCATGGAAGGGCTCCACCTTGGAGCAGTTCTTGAAGTACTGCAGCCTGTGTGGGAAAGACACACACTGGAGAAGCTGAAGGCAGCCAGTGTTTATTCTGATTGATTTGAAGATTTGACTTGGATTTTCATCTTCTTTTAAAGTTGCTTTTGTTTTTCCTTACTGAAATAAAATTTTGCAGTCTGTGGGAGGAGGGNAGCAAAAAAAAACAACAACTATGTCAGTTGTTTTGGCACCCAGTGTAGTGCATGAAGGGTTGAAATAATGGCAGATTTTATTGGAATGTGCTACATAGAATCTGTAGCTGTTAATGCTATTTAGCTATTAATCGGCAGGCTACTGTGCTTGCCATGGAGCTCACTTTCCTGTCTGTCTGCTGGAACCCAGTGCTTGTTAGTGGATGCTCTGATTTTGCTGCTGGGTGCACTGCTGGTCACCTTAACATGTTGTGCCTGGGAACACTTTGGTGACAGCCATGGCAAAGTGCCTGGGCTGGAGGATGCCCAGGGCAATCTGCGCTCCTGTGCTGCTCTACTGGGCAGGCTGGAACTCCAGTGTGAACTTGAATCCAAGAGACTGTGGAGGAGTCCACTGTGGAGCACAGAACCACTGGCAGCCCATGGAGGATCCCATGCCAGAGCAGGTGGATGTCCACAGACACGTGTGACCCCATCAGAACTCTGTTCTTCAGCAGGCTCCTGGCACAACCTCTGAACCCATGGAAGGGCTCCACCTTGGAGCAGTTCTTGAAGTACTGCAGCCTGTGTGGGAAAGACACACACTGGAGAAGCTGAAGGCAGCCAGTGTTTATTCTGATTGATTTGAAGATTTGACTTGGATTTTCATCTTCTTTTAAAGTTGCTTTTGTTTTTCCTTACTGAAATAAAATTTTGCAGTCTGTGGGAGGAGGGGCTGTGTGAGCCACCACTGGCAGGCAGCTGGGGCAGCCACAAACCAATGGCTAAGGCACAAAGAGTGAATTTATGTCCATTACCTTGCTAACTGGAGGAGTCATGAAGCAACACTGGGCTGCACAAGTGCAGAGCAGGCACTATTAAACTCAGTCCATGTCAAGAGGGTGACTGGCCTACTGTTCACAGTCTTATCAAGAGTTACTTCCAGCAGTCTTTTGCTTTTCAATCTATTCTCCCAACAGAGCAGAAAAAGCCTTGCCTATGCTTTTCCAAAAATTTGCTGTTGTTTTTATTGATGAAGCTCATTGAATTATAAATCCAAACAAAATATTCTATTGCTCTGCTTTTATCCACAGGTGGATTTAGTATTTTTCTCATAGGAAACATTTTTACAGAGCTGCTGAAGACTAATAATAGAAGTAACAAACAGAAATAATAGCAGCATGAGTATTTTAATCTGAACATAACTTGTCCCTGGGCAAAAAGTCAAAACGTGCTACACAATATAAAATACTGTGCATTTCTTCTCCTGCCCTTTATTAAATATTAGTACTGAGCCATATATACTCTAGCTATAACTTGCCTTCTCCTTCCCCAAACACCTTTTACTAAAGACAAAACTGCACATATATTTAAACTACATACCTAAGCCTATATAGCTAAGTCAACTGTTTAGAACTGAATGCTGAAACAAACTGCTTTTGCTAGCACTAAGCAGAGTCTTAATTAAAGCAGTGTAGCCTCCAGCAAGGATTTACTCACCAGGGCACCTGCATCGAGGTTCAACACACTGCAGTTAGAGCTGAGTGTCTGCAGCTCTGGTGCAGGGGGTCTGAGGGTGTAGGGGGTCAGAGGTCCCATATGAGCTTTGTTTCTGGATGTACAATGAAATAAAACAGCAGAAAACAAATATTTTCTGGGAAGTCTTGGTGGGAAAATGATGTTGACAGACGAAAACTTGGAAGACCACTCTTCGTGGTCTCTAAGCTTGTGTTGCTTCGCCACTGCAAAACCTCAGCCACTGTCCTGCACATAACCTGAGACCAATGGGCAGGGGTCTTCTCACATTCGTCTACAAAAAATTTTTATTCCAGTTACTCAAAAATATGCACGCATTTTATACATCTTATGTGTATATACATATACGGCAATGAGCTAAGGGAGAGGGTCCAGCAGACACCACAAAGATGATGATGGGTCTGGAGCATCTCTTGTAAGGAGAGACTGCAGGAGCTGGGCCCGTTTAGCTCAGAGAAGCATGAAAGGAGTTCTCAGTAATGTACATGAAATTTTCAAGGCCAGTGGCAACAGGATGGTGTCAGATTCTTTTTAGTGCTGCTCAATGACAGGACAAGGGGCGGTGGCCATAATCTAAAACACAATTAAGTTCCACCTCAACAAGAACGCCACATTGAGGGTGGCAGAGCACTGGCACAGGTAAGCCGTGGCGTCTCTCTCTCTGAGGACATTCCAAACCCACCTGAACGCGTTCCTGTGTTACCTGCAGCAGGTGACCCTGCCTAGGTCGAGATGATCTCCAGAGGTGCCTTCCAACCCCTAACGATTCTGTGATAATGCATGCACGCACATATTACAGGCGTACGTGCCGTGTGCAGTCTGTAGACCCGCGTTTACACGGTGAGCGCACCGATGCGACACACGGCGGGCACACGGCGGGCACACGGCGGGCACACGGCGGGCACACTGCGGGCACACGGCGGGCACCCGGCGGGCAGCCCCGCACGTACCCGCGGCGGAACCTCCCCCGGCCCCGCGCGGCCGCTGGCGGCAGCAGCGCGCGCCCGCCCGCGGAGCACCGCCCCCGCTTCCCGGGGGAGGCCAGGCCGGCGGTAGCGGAAGCTTCTCCCTCCCTCCCGGCGTCCCGGAACCAGCCTCACCGCCGCCTCCTGCCCCGGNCCGCCTCGCCGCCGCCTCCCGCGCCGCACGACGAGAAGGAGCAGGGCCGGGAGGAGGAGCGGGAGCGGGGCGGCGAGGCGGGCTGCGAGGAGCCGCTGGAGTACCCTGGCGACAGCTGTCGGGAGCTGCTGCCGCCGCCCACCCCGGACATCAATCAGCTGCCACCTTCCATCCTCCTCAAGGTGGGTCGGGATGGGGGGATGGACGGGCCAGCCCTCTCCCTTAGGATTTGGGAAGGGGCTGTGCCAGCCCCCGGGGCGCCGCTGTCGCCGGGCGGACTCGGTGCAGGGGGCAGCCAGAGGAGGCCAGGCCGATCGGGAGCTACCTCAGCGCCTGGCTTTGGGGAAATAGATAGGGTTCTGGGGTGTTGTTTGCTTTAGTTTGTGTCCCGCTCCCCGACCCCAGTTGTTGTTGGAAACGGCGTTGTGAGCCATTACCTGGAGATGCAGACACACAAATCGGGTCCAGAACCTGTCTCCTAAATGTTTTGACTTGTCCGTTAACTCCGTAAGGTGCCCTTCACAAGTCGAGTTTTACTTGCATCGCTGGTGTAGCCCTCACCAAGGGGGCATGTCACCGTATTTAGTGCTTCTGTAGGTGTTGGAGCTACGTAGCCAAGTTTTCAGCGATGATTATTAAACAGTTTGTATTGCTATGTATTGTGGATCAATTTTGGCCTTAGTAGTTCCACAGTGTTTGCAGCCTTCTTGAATTACATGCTTTCGTAACCTCTGACGCTCTCTATCCAAGGAGCAGTCTCACCTCTCCTGTCCCTTTTGCTGTCTTTCTGTTCCTTTAATACTGTTCTCCTTTGGAATTACTTTCCATTTTTAAGCTACTCTCTTGACCACTGTGCCGACTTCCTTCAGATAAACATTAGCTGAGGAATCCAGCTGGAGGTGGGCCGGTGATGTTTTCCATAGTCTGATGTGAGTGTGCCTTTAAATTTTGGGGCACAAGTTTTCAGGATTGCAGGAGTTTCTCCGAGATCAGATGACAGAACTTAAAGTAGGACATAGTAATGGAGGAGTGGGAGACATGACTCTTGGTGTTTGTATTTTGCTAGTTGTACATCCAATGTAGAAAGTACTTCCTTTAGTCTTCTGTTGTCAAACAGTAACAACCTACTTGTCTGCCTGTCTTGCACATAACACTAATTCTATGGGAAGTTTAGTTGGTTCGAGTGTTTTTTGTTGTTGTTATTTGTTAGTTTCTTTTGTTTTTTTTTAAATACTCGTGTATTAGTAATGATACGTCGTGTTTCATAGATGCGTTGTGCAAATTAATTTTAGGCAAATAAGAACTCATGAGCTGTCATCTGAATTAATCTCATTTGTGATTACAAAATTGAAATTTTGTCTTGTAGTTCTTCTAGACAGGAGTCCATTTGTTTGCCACTGTTATTGGAAGAAAACTTTTTTCTTTGATATTTGGTTTTAGATTTTCAAACTGGACTCATTTGATTAGTGTAGCTGAAATACTTTTTCATCAATGGTATGAGTGCTTTTCTGTGGTTAATTTTAGTACTCAATTTCACTTTTTCAAAAATATCTGTCTATAGCTCTGCCATAACTTTAATAGTGAAAGATGTTATGTCCATCTTAGCCGTGGACTAGTTTAAATGTTATTTAATCTCTATTTTATATAGACCCAGTATTTCATTCTTAGCTCTCCTTTCAAGGTTGTGGGGGTTTTATGTTTGATTACTTGCTTTTTTATAAACAAGGGGTTTTGTTTTAACCCCAGCTGGCAATTAGGTACCAGGCAGCCACTCACACACCACATCCACAGACTAGTTGGGTGGAGAATTCAGAGGAAAAAAGTGTATCTTGTAGGCTGTGATAAGAGCAGTTTATTAACTGTAGAAAAATAAAATATGCTACTAACAATGTTTGTATAAAAAGGAGAGCAAGAAAGCAAGCACAATACATTTGTTTTCTAGCAGCTACAAAGCACTGTACCAGCAGCTGAGAATTCTGCTATCCTAGCTGAAATCAGGACAGGCATCTACCTTCCCCAGTGATTTTGTCTCTACAGTTGCCCTATAGTCCAGTTCCTTCTGCAATGTCTTTGAAAAAATAGGCCATTATTTCCAGCACCATGGTAGGAGCCAACCTCCACACCCCCAAATTTGCCCTTCCATCCATAGCTGTACTAACAAGTTGGGTTTGTGGTTTTGGGTTTTAAGAGATTTTATTTATATATGTGTATATATAAAATATATGCACATATATAAAATGGTACACAAGATATGTGTATCTATATATCTGTTTCCTAACTATTTCATTGTTTTGGGTTTTTGGTTGCTTCCAAAAGAAACTACTCTGTAATAGTTCATTAACTTTTAACTTCAGATGTTAACTAGGTGTCCTGTCAACTGGATTTATATTTGCCTTCTTCTGATAGATTTTGATACAGATAGAATGTCCTAAATAACAATCTTTTCTCCAAAGCTGTTTTTTTATTATGAGAGTGTGAAAAAGAAATATACTCAAAATCTTTACTGAGCTTTTTACAGTAGGTGTAGGAGACACAAACCTTAATACCAAGGACAAGAGATTCCATCCTGGCAAGCAGGAGTTCGGAGGCAGATCCCGATGTATTTTTTCTTGATTTCCACATCTGTGACCTTCTGATACAGTGGTGCTGGTGTGGGAGTGGCTGTCACCAATGTCTGTGGGTGGCCTGAAGCCTAAGGAAATATGTCCAGAACTCCTTTAGTAAGAGCTTGCCACTTTGTCTGCTCTGTATAGATGCTGTTTAGCGGTTTACTGCAGGAGACTGTGGTTCAGTCTCGTCTAAGCCAAGGGTTTGGGATGGGTGGAGGGTTGTGTCAGACTGAAATTGGCCTGCAGATAAACATTAGATGGGCCCTACTGGATTGGGCGGTTCATGGTGCAGTGCGACAGTTGATGGTGTTTCCCTGACTGGTGAGGAGGTCAATATGAAGAGATGAAAGAATAGTGCTTCCACAGTCAGGGTTTTGAATTTTGCTTTTCATTTTGCTGCTGAAACATGTATGAGAAAACAATGTTATACTGTGGGCAGAACGTCTTGGTAGAGGAGGGTGATTACCTTTGACTAAAGGGTAATTTAAAGCCATTGTCTGTAAAACTCTAGGGGAATTAAGGACTTACAGATCAGTCAGCTACAGATAGCTTGACTATGTCCTAGACATGTGTGAATCAAAAAAAAAGGGAGCTGTTTCTAAGCATACACTACAGAAAATTACAAAATCTTCTGTTGCATATGAGTACGTTCTGAAAACTTTGAGCTGTATGTCCCACATTTGTGCCTATTGAATTGTCACTGCTACTTATTCCTGGAAAATAAAATAGAAAAAATAAATCTTCAGTTGTACCTGTTACCTCTTTGCAGTGCTGCTGTTGAATCAAAAAAGGTGTAAAACGGTCTGCAGACTGAACCAAGATCTTACAAGACAATGCCAATTCAAACACTTCAGACTTCCCTTTGAGGTGTATTAACAGGAGTTCTGCATGTAAAACACAGAAAGGAAATTTTCTCCTGTGCTTGGTGCTTTTAAAACCTCTGCTGGAGTGGTGCATTAGGCTGTGAGTACTGGGATCTCCTTAGTACATTCTCACACAAATGTGAGAGGGATCAGAGGAGATCCAGAGGTCATGAAAAACATGGCCTATTACATACAGTAGTTGGAGGATTCTGGATAAACTGAATGACAGTTGTTCAGAAAGAAGATTGCTATTCTCTTTAGTCAAGAGAAAATTGATAGAAAGTTTAACTGTATTCCTGTCCCTTGTTGAATAGAAGGAAATAATAAACTTTATTTGGGTGAGATACTTAGATGTTCTTACACTGTATAATTTTCCAGGTCTTGGTAACAGTGGTTTCCTGTCTTGTAGGTTATGTGGCAAGTTGGGATTTCTATTTATTGATGCTTTTTTTAATAGCAAGGAGAATGTCCTTATCAGGAATGTTTGGGGTGTGCTTACACTTGCTTCAAAACGTAAGGGTCTAGAGTAGATGATGTCTTCTTTTTGAGGTCCTCTTTCTCAGTTTGCTGATCTTATTTTTGTAAAGCATGAACATATGCCTGTAGCACAGACCCTGTCAGTTTTGGCTTAGGGCTAATGCACTACAAAGGGAAGATAAGTGTGTGTGTAATATATATGTGGGTGTGCATTTTATTTAATGTAGGGTTTTCATAAATATATTATTACTGTTATTTGAAACACTATTGACTAATTTTCTTGTATTTTTGCTCACTGCTTTTTACATATTTTTCTTATTTTTCCCTTGTTTCAATAAGTTATAGGTTTTCTTTTATTGCAGTGATAACTTAACATGTTTTTTAATGGTAATGTTGATGGATACAGAATGCATTGCTGCTCTCCTTGTAACTGCTAGCACTGAATTTAAGGTAATCTGAGTGATATGAAGTGGGTTTGATAGACAAGAGATAGACCTTTAATTTTATCTTCTGATTTTTGAATGCTGGCATTTATACCTGAAAAGACTTCATGTGCATTTTATAGTTGCACTGTGATTTTCTTCCTAATTTTTTTTTAATTGTTATTTATTTTTGGCTAGTCAGGAGACAGAGGCATTATAATACATCATTTGGATTGGACTTTATCTGCAGGTTCATTGAGTCACTTTTATAACACTGGCTTTCTTTCCTATATATGCTGGTGTTCTCATCATATTATCCTGTCTAAGGCTTGTGTTGAGTCTTACTTTTAAATGTAGCACTAAGAGACGTGGAACAGATTTTGAACCTTTGTGGCTGATGCTAGGAGGTAAAATGTCCTTTAATTTCACTATAAATTCACCTGAACTCCTTTTTCTTTAGCAATGCTCAACACAGCAATGTGGTTTGTTATGGATTGGTTTTGGTTTTTTGACTTCTTGATTGTTTTTTGTTTTTTCCATGAAGCTTACTGTCACCCTGTGATTCTGGTGGGGAAATGAACCGGTATGAGGTTCACTGTGGTGTTACTGAGCTTCTGGAAGGCAGTTGATGGGCAAATTTGTGAAGGGAAGGTGTGCCAGTAGACTAGTAACTGAAGAGATAACAGTATATGCTCATTATTTTAATGATAAATTTCTGAAAGATGTCGTGAATTTTATGATTTATTGCAGAATTACAAAAGCAAATGTTCTGCTTTGCAGAGGTGTGTTTGAAAAGGTGGCTTTCATTCAAGCATGTAGGTTCATCACAGAATGAGCTATGTGAGGGAGGAGAAATGTCTTGGAATGAAATTTCTGCTTTTTTTTGGACGGGGATAGATGCCTAAAGACTCATGGCCAGTACCAGTTTCCCTGATGTTGTGTAGGTGTTGGCTTGGCTTGTTCTGCATCTCCAAAACTACATACTATTGCATGGAGAAAACTAACAGATTACAAGTTGTGCAGTGTTGGAATGTAAAGTAAATTAAATGTAACATCTGCCTTCATTCCCTATTCATTTATGTTTCTTTTCTGCAGGTTGTTTGACCCATGTTTGATCTTTCACAGATTTTGCTTTGTATTAATGTCTTTGCTTTTAAACTGGCATGGTGACTCAGAAGCACTACCTGGTGTCTTTTAGTGAGGACAGTTGGGTTTCTGAGAGTAAAAACATTGTGAGCTCCTGCAAGTACAGCTACTCTGCTTGTTGGTCAGGACTGTTCCCTTACATTAGGAAGACAGTAATTTCTTGCAGACAGAAGCTAGTATTGTGTTCTGCTTTGCAGCTAAGGCAATCTGAGTAAGTGGCTAGTAAGGNTAGTGTTCATAGTAAGGTGTCATGCACTATACATGTTCTTTTTGTCAAATGGTGCTTGAGAAATATTTTTGTTAACAAAATTTTAGTTAGTTGCTGAAAAAATTGATTAAGCAAGTGAGCAGTTTTCCAAGAATGAATGTCTGAAGTTACTTAGGCATCATGAAATGTTTGCGTGTACATTTTATTGTTCTTTTTTTGTTTATTCCATAAGCTTTTTGGTTTCAAACAAATCTCCCTGATGCAATGTAATGAAAACAATTTTGTAGATACCTGTTCTTGAATGCAAAAGAGTCTTACTGATAGAGGAGAGGTTCATTCACAGAAATGAAGCTATTTCTTTTGAATTAAAATGGTGGACAGAAATAGGCGGTGCATAGATTCACCTTTTACTGTCTCTTCTACCATGGGGCCTGTATTTTGTTCGTGTCCATAGGAAGTATAGCTTGTTCTTAAAGTTAGCAGTATCTTTTCAAAGACTGGTATTACCAATCAACTGAATTCTCTTACATCCCTTCCTGAGGCAGAAGCTTCTTTAGTATGTGCAATCAATAATTATAACTCCTTGATTATAGTTTTAACTTTTTTTAAATTAAGATTGCCTTTTAACAAATTAAAATTATTTACTGAGTTTATGTTTATATTTGTTTTTTGTGATGTGAATTACTTTTTAGAAAACTTCATGCTGAGGATATTGTGTTAAACACTAAACAATTTTCCACTACCAAACTTCCTTTCATAGTAACTTGAATAGATATGGTTGACTTTTACACTATTTCCTTTGATTAAAAGTGCAATTTTCTTCTCTTGATTCCCTTTGAGGAGCTTGATTTAAGGCCAAAATTACCAAATATTTAAAGACACTCTAAATAAATTTAGTACATGGATTTCTGATTTTTTAAAACTGATCTTTAATCTTTTAAAAAAAGGGATTTATAGGGATGCTTTGTGGTGTTTTTTTGTTTTGCTGGTTTTTTAGTTTTCTCCTCTATTTCTTCTGAAATACTAACATTTTGCACAAATGTTCAAAATAGTCTTTTTTAAACACGCAGGTTGAACTATGTAGCCTACATTTAATATAGAAACAGTGGGGAAGTGTTAAGGGTGTGATGTCTGAGGCCCATTATGCAAAGACTTGGTAGTAAAGAAGAGAATTGCACAGAATGACTTTATCTCTAGTTTTTCTGATTGGACCCATCACTAATATTAATCGGCATTTGCTTTCTCTCTTTCTCATCCATTGTCTTACAAAATATTCTAAAAAGTTGAAGAAAACACCAAAACTTGGTCAGGAACTATTTTTTCGTGGTCTGA